>CAWKXZ010000002.1:0-66000 GCA_963853795.1 Xestia rhomboidea
TGATTTTTTATCAACATACATGGCTCCAGTCTGTGGTGTGCCACTGCACCTCGCAGGTCGGCAATTCATCTTTATTGCACTTCTCATGGTCTACAGGACGGTTGGAGTTTCTGCAGAAGCTCTCATTCATTGCCAGTCCATTTTCTGTTGCACATACCACCATTCGTGTACGGAACTTCGAGGTGCAGGTGTCGCACTGAAAAAGAGTATAGAACTAGCTGTTACCCGCGGTCTCATCTGCATCCCACAGGATTACTTGTTGGGAATACAAGCATCCAATGCCATGATAAGTTTCCAAAAAGGAGGAGGTTAGTGCTTTTTAGAAGTGAGTTTTTTAGCTTTTTTACAAAAACAGATTTTTTTTCAATAACTTTGACGGACAAAACAGTTCTCTAATCGTACATCTCAGTCACTTTCAGATTTATGATTCTAAAGTATCACAAATCATCCCATTTTGTTCGAAAAGAGTAAAGTGATGTAAGCTCAAGTTGGTTTCAATTTGAATTACTCCTTTCATCAGACGCATAGCAGTTTCCAGGTTGCACACGTGGACAGTGGACACTGGCTGTCGCGCCCTGTGTAATTTACCTGAAACTGAGCGCTTCGATTTAACCTCTCGATTCCCAACATAAATAACGGTTACCCCCTTCCCTCTCCACCTGGTTACGTCATCGCGTGAGTCATCGGACCGCGCGCGCTCAAGGGCCTACCACTCGACATATACGGGCGCTTATCGCAAAAGGTAAACAGTTTCACGTTACGGAATCGTGCTAGCATCTGTTTGAATATAAACAACACTTGTAAAACTACTTGAGAATTATAATTGTTATGTTATGAGATGAAGGTATATGAAAAAACTTGCCGCGCTAAGAGCTGTGGCCGCATTTCTTTTTTGTTGGTCTACCTACTGATTCAATTCACACGAAACTTTAGAACGAATGTAATAATTATATAAGAAACCTAATAAATAATTCTCATAAGAGTCTGATATACAATAATCTTATAAGAATTTACTCAAAATACCTATTAGAATATATTTATTGCGTAATGTCCACCACGTAATGTGACCTTGACTTGAAAATACTTGAATCTACATAAATATGATGATTTATGCTTCGAGAACACGAAAATCATGTTTTCGTGCTCATATTCACCTAGCTAACACTGTTTCCTACACTATATTTCATAATAAAAGAGTAAAACTTACGTTTTCAATTGTTCGTTCCGTGTTCATTGTTGAAATTCTTCCGACGAAACTTTTGTTGGCTCACAAAAGATTTTTTGCCTCTCCCGTGTTTATTGTTTTTACTCGCGCACAATCACTACACTATAATGATGTCGTAAACATCCACTTCACACAGTTTTGAAGCACTTATCTACACAAAAACACAATAAATCACTTCACAGTCACTCGAATGTTTACCTAAACTGACATAACTGACATTTCAACGACAACGACGCGCAATCTTATATTTTTTTCTTAGAGTTGCCATTTAAAGTTACTAGTGCTTGGTCTCGCGACAAGGAGTATTACTATCAATGGAGTGAAACTTTTTGCAAACGATTTAGAGCCATATGTTTATTCTGAAAAAAGATTCAAATTGCCTGTACCTGCCGTTCCGAAAACGGTACGGCCGGGCCCGAGGGAAGTTTATTGTCCGTTCCGAAAACGGTACGGCCGGGGCTGAGAGGTATGTACCGTTTTAACATATCATTCTACTCACTCCAGACCAACTTGACGTCACCCATTCGACTTCACAAGGCTGCATCATGCAAGGCTGTTCTTCCTCAGGTTTCTTCTGGGTACAGTTTTCGTCATCCAGCAATTCTATGGGACGACCTTTGTTCTCCTGGTAGCAGACAACCAGCCTGGTCTGCTTACCCTCGCCACAGACCTTGTCACACTAAAGGAGGAAGCAGTGGATTATTTTAGTCTAACATACTGAATTGAAAATCATTGTTGGTTTTCGATAATCCGGTACTTCGCACAAATCTAAGATTTGTGCGAAGTACCGGATTATCGAAAACCAATACTACATAGATACTCGTAAAAAAAAGATATTTTAATTTTTTCTTAGACATATCTTTAGTAACGACTGTTAGTTTTTAGATTTTAGAATAGGATAGCTCTGAAGCATCTTTACTGGCTCTTATAGCCCTTAAGAAGCCGCGGTTGCTCCAATGGGCCAAAAGGCGATGGCTATGTACGAAGTTTCCCAGTGTGATCGAATCAGAAATGAACTCGCAGAATTTAGTTTGTGCTTACAGATCTCCAACGTCCGACCAACCACGTCGGGCAGGGAGCATGCTCGTTACATTTCTGGAACACTTCAGGCTTTGGGCCCAGCAGGTCGAAACACTCCTTGTCCGGTACTATAGGCTTGGCACTGTACACATAATTGCAATTATTAGTTGATGTAAACTACAATACCTTATGTCTTGCTATTCGATCTTACGACACAGGAATTCAACTATGTAAAAAATAACCGACAAAAACGAACGGAAAAGAGAAAATTATCATTTACGCATTAACCTTTATAAATCATTACCTGGTATCGCTACAAACAAGTTTTGTAGGAGACAAAATCTTCTAAATCGTCACGTTTCGAAATATAAGTTAACAAAGTTACAATAAATTCACTGATGGCAACTTCGTTAAAACTTTGGTTTTATTAGGCGGTTCTGGCAGAGGCAACGAAGCGAATGTATCTAAGGCATTGCGATTGGGCGGTGTACGTCTGTTAGGCATAAACAGACTTCATACAACACTAAACGAGGTGAGCTCTGCTTCACCGCCCGACCGCACGGACGAGCGGTGTCGTGTGACAACGGCCTTACAAACGCGTAAACCTGTATAAATCAAAAGCTGACATCAATATAAACATTTATCATTATTGTATGGGAACAAAATCTTCTAAAGCGTCACGTTTCTGAGATATACGAATTTTGAGAATGGGCCACTAGAATCAATTACATTTTCTTGTAAAGTTTGACTTTCAAAAGGGTTAGACTCTTGCAGTCAGGACATTCTTCAATCTTATTGTCACTGCCCACTGCAATCTTACCCTTTAGCAATAATCTTTTGGCAGGTGACCTCCCTGGACCGGACTCCGCCACTGCCGCATATTTGTGAGCACTCTCCCCAGGGTCCTTCCACCCACTGCGCTAGGCAGGAATCCGTATTGCAGGACTGGTTGGTGGGGGGCTTCAGACCCTCGTCACACAAGCTATCTTCGACTATCTCCAACTCTTCTTGTGATCTGCATGTCACATTACGGGTTTGAAAGCCTGGAATAGTATTAATTTAGATCTAATTATTAACATCATTATTCAATATTTCAATCTTCGGAATTAGTCTTCTAAAAGTGCAAGCATGGAAGCTTCTAAGCTATGGATCGTTAACTGAGGATCTTGTGACAAGAACAGAACTTCATCTTAAAAATTAATACATTTGAAATGTATAACTTAATAGTGTATGTATTTATTTTCCTACAAACCATTTGCTGAGGGGATTTCTCATCGACGAAAATGGTGAGCTTTAATACAAACTTTCATTCCCTATTTTACTTCTCTAGGGGAATGAATTTTCAAAAAGCCTTTCATAATGTACAGCGTGTACCACAAAGGTGTGGTCATATTTAAGGGGGTGGTTACCCGTGGTCCCAGTGGGTCGACCCATTACCGGGTCCATGGGTAATTTTAATTACCCGTGGTCCCATGGCATTAGGGATTGTTTCCTGTACTTTTGAAAATATCGATACAAAATACAAAGCCATAGTAACAGCATATCATATCCCACAGGGACCACGGGTGTGATTGCATAATTTGACTACGGGTTTATTGGTTTTCTATTTTTTATTTATCCTACCAACTACCAGGAGGGCAGAACCATAAAGGAGGTATTTTATATTTTTAATAGGAATCTCATAATCAATCCGTGTACATTTTGAGTATCACGCAGTATGCAATATAGAAAATACTTCTTCATGATTCTGGCGTCCTGGTAGTTTGTGAGACTTTACTATCCTTAAAAAAACCAATAAACCCATTGTCAATTTATGCAATGACTTGTTACCCGTGATCCCGGTGGGATATGATGTGCTGTTACTATGGCTTTGTATTTTCTATCGATATTTTCAGAAGTCCAGGAAATAATTCATAATGCCATGGGACCACGGGTAATTAAAATTACCCATGGACCCGGTAATGGGTCGACCCACTGGGACCACGGGTAACCACCCGTGTGGTAATAGAGTTTGCCGATAAGGTGGTTGTATGTGTGTGTGATCAGAAGGCTTGGCAAATGAAATAGCGTGTGCTCAGGTTTACTGAACGACTGAAGTTATGTACAGAGGTTAAGAGCTTTAGAGTTAACTTACGAGCTACGTCATACATGGCCTGAAACTAAAGATATTTAATACGCAGGCACGCGCTAAAAGAGCATCAAACTGAACAACTACCTCCATGGGACCACCATCGAAATCGCAAAAAGTAATCAGCTGTTCCATACATTTGGGTTCAATAAGTATTGAAGTTTTAAATGGGACAGCTGATTTTTTATAAGGAACTCTTGAACTGAATTTAGGTAAAACTTAGTACATATAGAAATCACGCCTTTTGCCCACGGTGATAGAAAGAAACTATAGACCGCCACCTTCTACGATCCAGACATCCTTCTGCGTCGTCCACGATCACACATCAGTACGGTAATAATCTCAAAACCATCAAGTATGCAGTTAGCTCACCTCCACCACAGGTGGCGCTGCAGGGCGTGAACTGTTCGTGCACCCAGTTGTATCGCTTGTCGGTACGGGGCGCTGATTCTTTGGGCACGCTGTACTCGTACCGGGTCCCCAAGTTCTCGTCTTGCAGGAGGAACTGGCACAGATGATATTTGAGGATTTAGTCGAGCAGAATATTGCCCTTCTTTGTTATTTGTATAGCATACATCCTATAGAATAGACCCGTGCCTTCACGGGTGCAATCTACTGGTGTGACAACTTGACGAAAGTTTTACTCAGAAATGAGCACTTTCCGGAATAAATTATATATTAATAAGTTGCCTATATATAAAATGCTGATGGAACATGGAACAAAAACATTGAAATATATCTGAAACCGTTCTAGAAAGGGATAGTCCGCTCATTTTGTTGAAAACCTTAGGCGACTCATCAGGATGATGTGTTTTATGAATTTGATACGTACGGAGGTTTGCCGGAACTTCCACGTGATCTTTGGCGGCGTTTTGCCATTGAACAGGCAGCGCAGTGTGGCTGTGACACCTTCAGATGCAGCCACCTTCTTCGGTGGGATCTCCTGATGTGGCGGTGAAGAGTCTGTGAACCAATGTATTTGCTGATTTATGGATTCGTAATCGATCGTGATTTATTTCATCACAAATGTAACCCGATAGCGATTCACCATGAATTTTAATACAGAGAGGAACAGATCATACCAAAACTGTATATAAAAATGGGATAAGCATACCAGATAGACAATAATGGAGTGATTTTTCAAAAGGCTTTTTTTCCCGATTGTTTATTTTGACGAAATCGTACCAACATTCAAGGCCAAATTACAGCTAGAACCGGCAACAGTTTGGTTCAAAACACCTCATTTCCAATAGTCGCAAACATTCAAAATTTTATTACAACCTTTTTATTTGCCACAAAAAGGAGAATGCCCACTTTTGGGCCTAAGCGTTACAGCGTTACTGTTTTATTGCAAAATTATCGTAATTTTATCATAAAACAAAAACACGAAAAAAATCCAATTCACAATTGCAAAACTGAAAAAAATGCATTTTATTGCATAATGAAATAAGCCTCCTTTAAGCCCTGCAGATAGAAATAGGAGCCCCGCGTAGTGGGGCTACGTCGACTACGCCTACATTTATATATTTTTCTTGACGTTGTTTTTATTCCTGGTTTATTTATTTAATAGTCAGTAGATTTTGTATTGATTTTCGGAATTTTTAGTATTTTATTCGGTGTTTTCTTTTTGTTGACAATAAAGCTTTTATGTTAAACTCAAACTCAAACTCAAATCATTTATTTCAATTAGACCATTACGGCACTTATGAATGTCGAAAATACAAAAAAAAGCAAAGCTACAGTCACAGTCACAAATATTGATTAGAAATTTATTAGAAAAATGCCGTCTGTGATGGAGGTTTAACCTAGTACAGGCATCGTAGTTTGTTATACCAGCATTATTTCTAAGATTTAAATTGTATTTTTTGTGCTAATTCTATTTTTAAATAAAATATTATTATTATATTACTATCATTGACAATTGTATTTTAAATAAAAAGTTCTGCGTAGGTAGAAAAAAAAAAAACAAAAAAATGCTAAACCTTGGACGCCGCTTTGTCGAACGTATCGCCATCACAATAAGGCTAAACGTGAAGACGCCGCTAGATTACAGCGACGTTTTTCAATCAGGCGCGCCTTTATGTAATACGGCGAGTTATACGAATTGGCTGCGACATGTATATGTTACCGGATGTGTCAAGATTCTTTACACATTTCCTGTGAAATGGTATGTATTTCCTAGGAATTGTATGGAATCTCGAGATGATACTAGGCAATCTATAAAAACGAATGATCTTAGTAAATAAAATAAATAAAACCGGAATAAAATCAACGTCAAGGTAAATAATGTTGTATTAAGGCGAAGTCGACGTAGCCCCCGCTAGGTGGGGCTCCTATTTCTGTCTGCGGGGTTTGGGATGGCATCCCTTCGAACCTAACTTACGGAATCGAAGCGCTTGCTTCGCTCGCTCTTGCATCCTAAGTTTTCCTTGCCACAATGCCTTGTTTATGATGGTGTGATGTGTAGTGTATTATGGTAACATAAAAAATAGGAGTAGGATAGACGCTATCAACTGTGTGGAATCGCCCCTCACTCCGCTATTCTGAACAATTCATTTTCCAATAGCTATTTATGAAATGTATTGATTTCCTAGGAAATGTACCTATATACTATAAAATATAACATAGATTTCCTATCTATTTTAGGAATTGTACACATTTCCTAGGAATTTTATACAATGACGGATTACATACTTTTCCGTTATCATCACGTTAAGTATACGATTTACTTGTAGCTGATATTTAAATTTTTTGCACTCCGAATAATTTTATTCTGGATGTCGAAATTACGAAAAATTATCATGTGATAAGGATATCCGCCCATGCCCAATGCTATGAATTATTAGTGATGTAAACCTACCTACAGTCGAAAACGGACATTAGTCAACAGATTTTTTTTCTCTAAATGCAGAACAGAATAGACAGACAGACTTTACTGACTAGTAATGAATAATCCCAGGGAATGCCGGTCCTGATAGTGACGAGATTTGGTTTCGCCTAAAGAACCATGACCACAAATCCCCGCCACGGTGCTTTTTTTACTTTGTAAAAATCCCTTGATAAAATATCTGTCGTCTTAAAAAACACAATCTGTTCTGCTATCAGGGGGTCTAAAATGGCCGCTTTAGCAGAATCAAAATATGAATCACGTTAAAAAAAATCTTAAAATAGACCCTATGCTCATGACTATAAAGTCCATTTTTATAACTAACATTTTTAACGTGATTCATATTAAGATTCTGCTAAAGCGGCCATTTTAGGCCCCCTGTTGATTATATTTATAGTATAACTTATTAATACTATAGAAAGAAACCGACACCAGAAATGTTTTTTATATTATTAGATTATAACTTACAGCTCGGTGTCAAGTACCTACCTATAGATTTTTTCGAGAAATCAAATAATTTAAGCTGACTAAAATTAAGTACATATTATAAACTAACATTTTGTAAATCATGCAAAATTTTGTTTTTGTAAAATTAAGCATCGGGAATACGTTTGCTGACGCATTTATCCGAATACACGATGTCTAGCTCCTCTTGATAATTAGGCCACACCGATCAACCTCAGTGGAGAGTAGAAAGTAAGCCGGAAAATTACAGTGCACAAGTATGTACGCAATTGGACCTTGAAGGTTGACCTCACTGGGCAACACAGTCCAGCAAATACCGGCTCTGAGCGATAGAAAAGGATAGGAGCATGGAAAAGTGCGATTCCGTGCAGTCAGATGAGGCTCAACCCTTACGCTCACAGTCCGTGGGACGGCAATCCTTCACGACCGAGGTGAAATCAGGCGCAGGATCAACATGCTTTACGAAGCACGAGTATCACACAAAATAAACAAACGGAGACAGACGCATGGAACGTCATTTTGGTACAGAACTGTAATAAGACATCGAGTTCTATGTCGCAAGCCATAATTTTGATCTACAGATTGCTGCATTCCATACCCAGTCCCCAAACTCCCGTGTGTTCTGCTCCTCCCGTTTCACCCTCACTCTCCATTGATGGCCTGGTTTATCTCCTGCATGTGCACTCCAATTGTGTATCATGAGATGAGTTACGTTTAGCTGTTATCAAATGAAACGTGTCGTTTACCTTGGTACGCGCGTGCGCACGCTAGCAGCACAGTGAACGAGATGAGACAGATGCGCGACATGTCGAACGCGCGTAGCCACTGATGCAGAGCAACACGAAGCAGCATCAGCAGCGCTAGTATACGAGCGTTGCGAGTGGTGGACAGATTGCTACTGTTTCTAGTGTCCTGCCAGTTTGAACTTCGAAGTGCTTATCATGCATAGACGTGGGAGTGAATTTAGAATGATAATATAATTATGATATAAAATGTACGTTACGTTACGTTGCTGTCCGATCCAAAAGGCATAATATAAGTATACCAATACCTCTAATCTAGTTATCCTCGAATATTTAGACAAAGGTACCTAATTGTATACTCACATTTTGCTACTTACGTTTAAGTCCCATTAATAGGGGGCGAACCTATTGCCAAAAGAAACATAAAATATCCATAAAAATCAAAATAATTCATGATTTTTAAAACCCTGATTTACTCTTATGTGCCCATATTACCACTGTAGCGAGTAGGTCGTAGTCTGAGAAAATCAGCGAACTGGCAGGTTACACCACAGACCTCAAGAAATTAATGAGTCAAATGTCACTCATGTCTGGTTTTTCTCTGCTAACGTTCGCTTCTCTTTCGTAATTTTATTTCATCGCCTGCCTATTGCAAGAAGTATAGTAGGCCATATAGTACTATTTATACTTCACTGGTGACCACCGACATTCGCTCCGGATTGAAGCTTGGAAACTTGAAGCCTGGTAGCAGCATAAATGACGGACAACAAGGAAGAAAAGGATTCCTTCATGACATACCGAGTGGGGATTAGGACTCCAGCTTTCAATGCCGATGATCCACAATTATGGTTCCGGTTAAACTTTTATTGGACAACGATATAAGGGGCGGGGAGGGGAGAGAGGGATACCCCCGTTCCACCCCCAACCCCCGGAGCCCCATGGTTGTGGATTTATCCATGATTAAAGTTTTGAGGTTAGAATTGTTAGACTAAAAGGTTCAGTTAGGTTATTAACAGTACAAATTAGCTATTAAACGTAACGAATAGTGTTCAATGTGATACTAGTTAGCAATATTTTCAATTTCGTTAAAGATTACTATAGATTTTATTAATGTTTGTCGTCACAATTGTATTTATAGTTTTGTAATTGGCAACATTTTGTTGGATTGACCCGTAGTCACACACACATCACAGATAAAAAAACGGCGGGAAATGGGCAGAGGAGAAAAATCGCCGTTATGGTGTGGAGATTGAAAAACTCTAGACTGAATCTATTACCTATTATAATAAGTGACTAGAAAATACCTTATGTTATAAGTATCTACTGTTGTTGATGGGTTGGTGTAATAAACCTATGTTTGTACCTATACGACAAAGGAGTTTCCTTAAACAAAACACCACACAATTCAGAAGCCTGGATATAAGTAGAGCTACAAGTTCTACTTACCACGTCCACAAAAGTGAAAACTTTCAGGCTGAACGATTGTGAATACTGCCGAAGCACAGGCAAAACTCCTGTGAAAGGCAGTCCAGGTATGCGGATATGAGTGACCCGCAGCGTAGAAGGAATGTGATGACGCGGTCCAGGACTAGGACCTCTGAAACGAGGACTGGAACGCGCCCAGAAACCACTAAGTTGTGCCCTTAATAATATTATTTCGTAGAGTTAAGATCAGCTGTAAAAACAAATTATTTTCCACCAAACTTAAATGCAGTGAAGGTTTTATCGCCCAATAATCGTTTGCAGTGCAATACATACAAAATAAACAAAGATAAAACACTCAAAAAAAAGTGCCGGTCATAGTGACTAATTCGCGTGTGCACGGAATCCTCACGGTTACGCGAACTAGTGAACGGCGAAAGTCCTATGTCCGCAAAATTTTTTTTGCTCGCTGTCAGGACTACCAACTCTCAGATGACGCAGAAACGTTCCAGCGGCGAATAAAGTATAAGGTACCAAGTTGCATTGTGTGAGTACATACACGACATCTGCACTTATAAAACCATAACAACAAACGATGAACACGACAACTTCACGACAATTTCACTGATACTAATTAATAATTACTGTGGCAGTTCATAATACAGATTCACAAAATGGATGACTTGGAAAGGCGAAGGAGTTTTAACAATGTTACTCTTAGGAAAAATAAAACAAATAATATATCCAATGAATCAGTAAACTTATCCTACTCATCAGTCACATCTAACCCTTATACAAGAAGTTTACCAGACCTATCCACAACCCATATAGAAGATATAGAAGCACTAAAAGAAGAACTATATAAACTAAAACACGAATTAGAAAGCGCACACCAAGAAATTGACACTTTAACAACTGAAAATAACCAACTAAAACTAAAAACGATTGAACAAGAGAGAAAAATAATACAGTTTAAAGAAGTTTACCATGGATCCTCATCTTACAAAAACTCTGTTCGAAAAATAAAGCCCAAAAGCAGGCGCAATGATACTCTATTTGATGAGTCCATCGCTCCCGGTACCGACAGCAACGAGGAGGATATTAGTACCTCTCAGCCGATAGATGTCGCTACTGGTACATTGCAACAGCTAACCGCGGAAAAGAAAAATGAATTACAGCCCAACTGTAGTAACGAAGGCAAGGCTGAATCATTGAAAGTGACCAGTAAACATAATATATACATCTTCGGAGATCAACAAGCCCACGGTCTCAATAAAACCTTGACGAACACCAGGTCCAACAAATGGAATGAAAACTACAAAGTAAGGTCTTTTATCAAGCCAGCGGCTACGAGTGCGCAAATACTTAATAGTTGCAATGACGACTTCTTAAAAATATTGACTCCGGACGATATTATAATTTTGGTCTTAGGGTCTAACGATAAAAGCCCTTATTCTTTTATAAGTGAATTATGTAACGTATTATATAAACTACGCAACAATACTGTACTCATCACTAATGTGCAATATAACCCGTACTTAAACGAAGATACAATCAATTATAATTTAGAAATGGTTATACAAAACTATGAGAATTGTAAATACGTAAAAATACACAAGTCGGTGAACAAACATAATAATAAGGCTAGCCATATGAAAAGTTACCAACAAGAATATCTGGGATATTTGTGTTTTGGGTTGAATACGAGAATTGATTATAAGAAATACCAAACAGAGTTCCTCAATCAATATAAGAATAAACTGGCTAGAACAAAACCAATGAACACACATGCACACCACTCTGAAGCAAACACACAACCTAGACCCCTAAAAACAACACAAACAAAAATTACAACCTATTTTGAGAGAATAACAAACGAAATAAACACAAATAATAGTTTTTTTCGTAGATCAAAATAAAACCACAGCAATTACGTTAATTCACCAAAATATTGCCGGAGTACTAAATAAGCAAGAATTAATAGAAGTATCCCTAACAGACTTACAACTTCAATTGGGTTCCATTGACATTATATGTCTCACGGAAACTTTTCTTAAAAGTGGTTCTGAATCCAACCTTAGAATTCACAACTATAAAATGGCATCTTTCTTCTCTCGATCTTACCAGCGCCGGGGTGGTTCATGTATCCTAATAAAAAACAACATACAATACAAAGAAATCGTCAACCTTATCCCCCCGATACCCCTCCAATTCGAATACTGTGCTATTGAAATTCTTAAACATAACCTAATTGTAGTATGCATTTACAGAACACCTACACATGATGCGGCGACATTTCTGAATAGTTTGGAACTTCTTATAAATAAACTGGGTAGAAAGGTTAAAAAAAAAATCATTATATGCGGTGACTGGAACATAGACATACTAAAAATAAATAAAATATCCAATGACTTAACTGCCATTCTTAATAATAATAACCTGAAAAACCATATTACACTACCGACTGGGAAAACCTCTTGTTTGGACTTAATTGTAAGCAATATGCACGACGCTAAGCCTGGACTACACTATTTAGCGCTATCAGACCACGAAACAGCACAAACTCTAACAGTTAACTTAGAAACTGATAATAAAGTTAAGGACATTCACAGTTTCTGGTTTAAAACTGTAAGGGAGCTCAATGACGAAAACATAACCAAATTTAGAGATTGTTTGTCAAGCTTATCTTTTTCTGATGTGTACGAATGCCACACAACAAACAACGCCTTCAATTGTTTTCACGATACAATTATTCTTTTTTACAATTTATGCTTCCCCATTATTAAAGTTAAAAATAGTAACAAGCATGTGAAAAACCGATGCCTAACAAAAAATATAAAACGGTGTTGTATTAAAAAGCGAACATTATACCTAAAATATAACCTTTGTAGAGATAACAAAAAACGAAACAAAAAAAAATATGACGACTACACTCGAATATTAAAAAAATGTATACAAAATGCGCAACAAATTAATAGCTTACAGTACATCAACAGAGCAAAAAATGCAAGTAAAGCAGCATGGAATTTAATTAAAACAGATGTTAATAATACGACAAGTTACTCTGACATTGACACAATACAAATCAATACTGAAATTTATGATGACGCTAGCCAGATCTGTGACCTTTTCAATGATTACTACATATCCCTTACCAATACGACCCAGAAACCACGAGATAATAATCAGAATACCAATTTTACAATTCCCCAGAATCCTAAAAGCATTTTCCTAACACCAATAGATGAAACAGATGTGTATAAAATAATTTATAATTTAAAAAATACGAACTCAACTGGTTATGACGACTTAAATACTAAAGTGTTAAAAATATGTGCACTGAGCTTGGTCTCGCCCTTAAGTTACATAATAAATTTATCCTTAAGTGAAGGAGTATTTCCAAGTCGACTGAAAATGTCTATTGTCAAACCTTTATACAAGAAAGGCTTAAAGTCAGATATGAGTAATTATCGACCAGTCACTTTAATCCCCATATTTTCGAAAATATTTGAGAAAGTTATGTGTAATAAATTAGAAAACTTTTTCACATCATGTGACATCCTTAAAAAAGAACAGTTTGGATTTAGGAAGGGGAGCTCCACGGCTTCAGCATGTTTCTCCTTAATAAAACGAATAACCGAAAGTCTAAACCAAAAATCCAAAATAGGCTGTGTCTTTCTAGACATGACAAAAGCCTTTGACTTTGTCTGCCATAAAACATTACTCTCCAAACTTTCTGACTATGGAATCCGCGGGAAGGCCAACGATTGGATCAAAAGTTTTCTTACCGACCGAATGCAATGCGTAGAAATAAGAAGAAATTATCAAAATGAACAAAAAACATTCAGATCAAAATACAGACAAAACAACTTCGGCACACCTCAAGGAGGAATTTTATCCCCTCTTTTCTTTCTAGTATACATCAACGACCTACCAGAGGTGATTAACGAGGAGTGCGTACTATTTGCTGATGACACAACATTGATTATTAAAAGCGACGATAATAAAGACCTAGAAAAACGAATTGCTGAAGCACTAGACAAGGCAATCAAATGGCTAGAAAAAAACAACCTAAAAATAAACATGACAAAAACAAATATAATAAAATTCCAAGCACTCAATACAAACACATATACACTAGACATCCAGTATAACAATTGCCCCCTTTTTTTTTTTTTTTTTTTTTTTTTTTCGGATGGGAAATCATCAAATGACTTCTCCCGCTCTGGGCTGAGCAGGAGGGAGTGTCAGACTTTTACTGACTAAAACCCATCCATGTTCCTTCATCGCCCTTTGTGTTCCGGGGCCACGGTATCTCTTTCGAATAGTCCCGCAGCCCCGGCAGGCTTCGGTCCTTGCGGACCCCTTCCTTATTGCTGACTCTCTTTGAGGCGCGCGTGGAACACGAACGCGCCGTCGACACGGCCTGTCGTCATGAGACGGACGGACGGCGAGCTAGCCCATAGCTCCCCGTCCACAGGCCCGCGCCTACGGTGGCCGGAAGCCACCACGTGGCCCCCGACGCCCGAGGCGTCTCCCGCGGCGGCCGGGACGTGAGGATCTCTCCCTGTCCTGTTCCGCCACCTCCTTCGCTAGCATGACTGCTTCGCAGAAGGAGGTGACGGCGTCCCATTCCGTCTCGATAACAATTGCCCCTTAAATATTGTTAATGAATGTGTATTCTTAGGTATAACCGTGGACAGAAATTGCAGTTGGAAACCACACATAGAAAACATACTCAAAAAAATTGATCGCTTTGTGTATGTCCTGAAAAGAATAAGACAAACGGTCAATCTAAATACCGCAATGGTTGCTTACCATGCTTATGTAGCATCTGTACTCAGATATGGTCTTATAATTTGGGGGAACTCAGTAGACGTGGAAAGAGTTTTTAAAGGACAAAAAAAATGCGTCCGGGCAATGTGTGGAGCCCACTTTTTAGATAGCTGTAAACCATTATTTCAAAAGCTTAAGATACTGCCTTTACCATGTCTTTACATTTTTGAAATATGCATTTTTGTAAAAAAAAAATATAATTTATTCGAAAAAACCAGTTACAAAATAAATAGTAGAACACGGCACAAAGACAAATTGAAATTACCCCAAATAAAATTAATGCTATTTAAAAGAAACACTTACTGCATGGCAATTATTATATATAACCACTTGCCAAATAGTATTCAGGACTTGCCATTGCCGTTGTTCAAAAGGGTATTGTCCAGACTGTTATTAGGAAAAAACTATTACAGTGTTCAAGAATACTTAGAGGATAAGTCGTTGGTCGGTAGTGACTAAAATTAAAATAGCCTTTAGTCCACCACATGACATAGTCATTGTTAATTATTATTATCACTACAATACAATCTTTAATAATATATTTTTCATAATTGATTCTCTAATCCATAATAATTTATTAATATAGTAGTTTATTTATTAATGGTTTTGACTTTCACATAGGTATTCTAATTGACATTATCTCCTGTATTTTTATTTTTTTGACATCTATAATTTTTGTTATCTAATAAATTTTATTGTTGACATTTTGAGAAAATATATGGATCAAGTTGCTTTGACATTATTGTTTTGATGGTATTAAGGGGTAATGGTATTTTCTACACGTTAAACTTTATTTAGATTTATAATAATATCTTTAAACGCCATCCCAAACACTCTGTATAAATATAAATATAGCTTTTTTTTGTATAAAAATATTTGTACGCCATATTATGGCAGGATATGCTGGAACCATTATTGTAACATCTATTTGTACCATACCCTAACAAATAAACATTTTTGATTTGATTTGACCTGCACTGAACACTGAACCTTGCACCGTAGCAGGTCACGAGAGGGGCGATCAATGAAAAGTAAGCGGACAAGTAAGCAGTCTTGTGAGCGACGACAGCTCCGGAGCCTTACAGTACAGGAGGAAGGGGAGAATTCTAGAACTATTCATAAGAGGTTGTCTAAAAGGCATCGAGCACGTAGTCATTCACCAAGGTCAAGTTCAGATGAAAGATCTCCTTGTAGGAAAAGAAGTACTACTTTAAGTAATGTAGATTTAGTGAAGAAGCTGTTAAATGTTATAACAAGTAAAAATACCACCAATGTAGACAGATTTCCAGTACTAAATGTTGTGCCTGATTTTGATCCAATGTCTCATGAGCAGACAGTGGAGACCTGGATACATAAGGTTGAAGAATGCGCTCAGATTTATGGGTGGTCAGATAAACAAATTGTCCACTATGCAATGCCAAAACTTTGTGGCGTTGCTAAAACCTGGTATCAGGGTCTCTTCTCTATTACAGCCGCCAGACCACTACAGACGAACAAAAGTTTCATTCTTACGAACTTGAAACTGTGGCTGTAATAGCATCGCTAAATAAATTTCGCGTTTATTTGCTTGGAATTAAATTCACCATTGTGACAGATTGCAACTGCTTGCGTACAACGCTAAAAAAACGAGATTTAATACCGCGAGTAGCAAGATGGTGGATTCAATTCCAAGAATACGACTGTTCCATTGAATATAGACCAGGTGAAAGTATGGCACATGCCGACGCACTCAGTAGGTGCCCCATCCCCGGTGAGGACTGTGAAACTCGTGTCTTAGATATACTAACCGTAGGTTCCCAAGACTGGATTGCAACGGTACAAGATAATTATGACGAGACTAAACGTATTAAAGACGTGCTAACTGATCCGGAATCGAAAAACGTCGCAGACATAACTAAGAATTACAAAATCAAGAACGGTAGAGTGTATCGTATCATAGAACCAGGCGTGCTCAGATGGATGGTACCAAAAGGTGTGCGTTGGCAAATTCTTAAGGCAAATCACGACGAAGTTGGACACTTCGGGTTCGAAAAGACACTAGAACGGATTAAAGCCACCTTCTGGTTCCCAAAAATGCGAAGGTTCATAAAAAAATATGTCAATGCATGTCTCGAATGCGCCCATCATAAAGTCCCGTCGGGAAGCAAGTCTGGCTTACTTCATCCCATCCCGAAAACACGTTCCACACTATACATGCAGATCATCTAGGCCCATTCAACCGAAGTAAACGGGGAAATTGCTATATACTTGTCATTATTGATTCTTTCACAAAATACATTAATATTACACCGGTGCGCAATACAAAGTCTTCTACAAGTGTACGTTTTCTTCAAGAACATATTAGCTACTTCGGGACACCAACAAGACTCATTAATGACCATGGTACGAGTTTTACGGGAAAGAAATTTCAGGAGTATGTTAAGTCATTAGGTATAAAACATATATTTAATGCCGTGGCTACCCCTCGAGCTAATAGCCAGGTAGAACGGTATAACCGTACTATCCTGGCTGCATTAGGCTCTATATCTCACGAAAAACCTAAGGGAAACTGGAATGATTACTTACCAGATATTCAATTAGGTATAAATATCACTACACACTCCACAACAAAGAAAACTCCTATGGAACTTCTCTTTGGCTATGGGGCTACTCACCCATCTTTGGGTACTCTAAATGAAATTATACATGATGTTGGCAAAGATGTTAGTAACTTGGAAGATTTACGTGAAACGGCGAAGGATTTAATAGCACAACAACAAGACAAAGATAAGGCTCGTTATGACTTACATAGGAAACGGGGAAATGATTTTATAGTTGGTGACCTAGTTAGAGTTCTTAGAAATATTCCTAGTCAAGATGGTCAATCCAGAAAACTGGAAGCTAAATGTCTCGGGCCCTATAGAATTAAAAAAGTACTCCCTAATGATAGGTTTGTTATTGAAGACACTCCGTTAACAAAGAAAGGGAAAACTTATGAAGCTATAGTTGCATTAGATAAGCTGTTCCCATGGTTAAGTTTTGGTAGCGCTCATGATGACATGTCTTCAACCGAAGAGGTTGACGAAGACCAATGTAATGAATAATATAAACACCAAAGTTGACGTCTGTTTGTAAAGTTACAAGATTATGATTGAGTTAAGTACAGTTACACCAAAGCATTTGTTACACTTCAATGCAGAGATTGGCAACGTCATGGACAATCTCTGGGCGAAGTCATGGCCGGCCTAGTGCTCTTGGAGATTATAAAAAGATCTTGGTAACCATGCGGTCAAGCAAGAGTTGGCAGCGTTATGGTCATCTCCTGTAAAGTAGCATGGTTTTTTTTTTTTTTTGGGAATGGCATCTCGCAGTTCAGGCTAGAAGAGACTGGCTACTGCTTAACCGGACTAGACCTGTGGATGCCTTGAAGCTAAGGCCTCCAGCCAGGGGCATGTTAACTAAAAACTAAGCGACCAAACCTAAGGGCACCCCCTGTGGGGTACAAATCTCGGCTTAGGGCGTCGCTGGGGGCAGCAAAGGGACTGGCTGGATCTAAGTGTCATTATTTAGGGGCTCGTTTGACATTACTGGCTCAGCATCGCGGGCTGGCTCTAGCAAGGGTCGGGGGGGAATTGATCGGGGATTACGCGCCGGACCTCGGCGGCGAGGTCGGTATGTCTTCGGTTTGTATTTGTATTTTCTACGTACGGTGCTGGTGTCTTTGCTACTCTCCTGTAAGAGGGTAATAGCGTCGTCGGGGGAGACTAGAGTGTGCCGAGGACGGCGGACTGAGCTGATACGCGATGGGTCATATCGGGCGGCCGATGCGATCAAGGGGTTCCTATGCTTGATAGAGGAGTTGAAAAAACGCTTTGCAAGACGTTTCATGAATTGCTGGATGGTGGGGATTCTAAGATCTAAGTGTAGACTATCGTTACGGACGTACGGGGGGGCTCCGGTGATCTTACGGAGAAAGCGGTTCTGCAAGGTCTGCATCCTGTGGATGTGGCGGGGATGGGCATGAGCGAATACGACACAAGCGTATGTCATGATGGGTCGGATAACTGCTGTGTAAAGACGCAACTTGCACTTGAGTGACAACTTGCTCTTTTTGACTAGCATGAAGTGGAGTCTGCTCATGGCAAAGGCTGCTCGGTTACGAGCTGCTTTGATATGAGCCGCGAAGGTCAGGTGTTCGTCGAGGATGACACCGAGGTACTTGGCTTGCTTCTCCCAAGGGATAGGCTTGCCGAACATAGTGATGGGGGCAGGAGACGGTCGCTGATGGCGTAACTTCTGGTAGAGTACAGCCTGGCTCTTCTCAGGGTTTACTTCGATCCTCCACTTACGAAACCAAGTGCCGAGGGAATCGGCGGCTTGTTGAAGTGCACGATGGATGTAAACCTGAGAGCGGCCGGTGTAATAAATAGCCGTGTCGTCGGCAAATAGGGCTACCTGAACTTTCTTGTTCGTTGGGATGTCGCTGGTGAACGAGAGGAGAGAGGACGGAGCCCTGAGGGACTCCGGCTCGGATGGGGTGGGGAGAAGATAGAGTCTTTCCCACGCGGTAGCGGAAGGTGCGATCCGACAGAAAGTCTCGTAAGATGAGAACGAGACGGTCCGGCACGCCGAGTTTGTACAGCTTGTATAATAAGCTGTTGTGCCAGACCTTGTCGAAGGCTTTCGCTATATCGAAATACAACACCCCCGTCATCGCTCCACGCTGGAAACCAGCGCTCAAGTGTTCGACGATGCGGTGGACTTGGTGTATACAAGAATGTTCGGTTCTGAAACCGAACTGTTGGTCGGGAATGAGGCCTTTTGTCTCGGCATAATCTCTGAGTCGCTTATAAATAAGTCTCTCATAGATTTTGCCGAGCGCGCTCAGGAGACTGATCGGCCTGTAGCTCGAAGGCTGAGCTTTCGGTTTCCCAGGTTTGGGAATACCGATGACGGTGGCCTCTTTCCACACTTGGGGAAACAAGTTGTTGCTCAAGGCGCCATTGAAGATGGCTGCCAAGAGGACTATGAGCTGAGCGGGGAAGGTTTTAAAAATCCTATTGGTGAAGCCGTCGGCGCCAGGGGCTTTCCGAGGCTTGAGCTTGTCGATGACCTCGTCTGGAGTGACGGGAGGGAGGGGATCATCGGGGTCTTCTACGGGAGGGAGTGCAGCTCTTCGTTCGACTTCTGCATCCACCTCATCGAGGTGCTGCTTGTCTACTGGAAGGGTGCTAGGGGAGCACTGTGATTCCAAACTGTCGGCCAGGCATTCTGCCTTCTCGGAGTCGTCAAAAGCGACGCTCTTGTCAGGACGGATGAGAGGTGGAGAAGAGGCCTCCTCGGAGGACCTCAGCTTCCTCTGAAGAAAGTAGCATGGGAAGATCATGTCATGTTAATGTTAAATGATTTACCAAACTAGCCCCCGTTCCATATATCCCTACCGACATATCCCCACTGGTAGGGATACTTGGAATTTTTTTTCCAACTATTGCTACCAGTTGGGATATATGGAACTTTCTACTCCATGTGTCCCTACTGACCCGCACTGGTGGGGATAGTTGGATTTTTTTTCCATTTATCGCTACCAGTAGGGATAAGTTTTCAAGGGTTTCTTTATATGATTAATTAGTGGTTCCTGAATTACTTGTTGGCCTGTTTGAAGGTCCCTCTGCTGGGCAAAGGCCTCCCCTTTCTCCTTCTAAACCTCCATGGGAGTATAATCTTATATTTTAAGTTAACTCAAATAAAGTTTTGTTTTTAACAATAGCTAATTTAGTATGGGTTTGTTTGATTTAATTAAAATCAATCATTTTAATATACTATAATTATATTTTCGCGATTTTCTTTTGTTTTTTTTTAAATATTTTGTATCACAAGTAATTCAAGAACCACTAATTAATCATATAAAGAAACCCTTGAAAACTTATCCCTACTGGTAGCGACAAATGGAAAAAAAACCAACTATCCCCACCAGTGCGGGTCAGTAGAAAGTTCCATATATCCCAACCGGTAGCGACAGTTGGAAAAAAAATCCAAGTATCCCTACCAGTGGGGATATGTCGGTAGGGATATATGGAACGGGGGCAAACTAGAAATCAGTTTAAATAAAGAATATTTATAGTGAGATATGGGCTTGTCAGAGGTGGCAGTGTCATGGCTCCTCTAGCATCCTTCCTATGGTAAGAATACGGAAAATTCATCCAATATATTTTCATGTAGGATTTGATCATCAAGAGCTTTTACATTATGAATGTGATGCAACTTTGATTGTTATACTAGATATTGTTTTTTTTAGTTTTGAGATAGTAATACTATTTAGGCGGAAGTATGTTACTTTTAAGTAATTTTACGATACCTATGTACTTGTAAACCAGGTTATCTGACATCTATGTCAAAAGTAATGTTTTAATATTTGTCTTTCTTCTCTTTTTATAAAATTGCAAATATTTTTTTACGAGGGCTCTCGTTATTTAGTTAGTCGGATGGCCGAGTTGTTAGACTAAAAGGTTCAGTTAGGTTATTAACAGTACAAATTGGCTATTAAACGTAACGAATAGTGTTCAATGTGATACTAGTTAGCAATATTTTCAATTACGTTAAAGATTACTATAGATTTTATTAATGTTTGTCGTCACAATTGTATTTATAGTTTTGTAATTGGCAACATTTTGTTGGTGTGACCCGTAGTCACAAATTTTCGGATTTTGACGTTTGTCAAAAAAACTGGGAGATAAAAAAACGGCGGGAAATGGGCAGAGGGGAAAAATCGCCGTTGTGGTGTGGAGACTGAAAAACTCTAGACTGAATCTATTACCTATTATAATAAGTGACTAGAAAATACCTTATGTTATAAGTATCTACTGTTGTTGATTGGTTGGTGTAATAAACCTATGTTTGTACCTATACGACAAAGGAGTTTCCTTAAACAAAACACCTCACAGAATAGAGCTATTTAGTTATTAGAATGAAAAGGGGCACATATTTAGTATCGTTTGGCAGGAGGAGAGAGGGGGGGAGGTGCCCCCTGTGCCCTGGCACCACTTCCATGTAAAGAAGACGCACCGTTCTTAAGAAAACCCAATTACAGTAACCTAACCTCAAAACACTTTTAGAACCTGCTACGACTCCAAGACGCGCTCTCGCTACGCTCGCATTTTACATGACACAACAACTTTCTGTGACAAATGTCGTCGTCACACCGCCAGCCTTCGGCCTACGCTCCTCATGCCAGCTAGCATGACTATTAGGTCAATTTTAGCACTTGACGCGCTTTTTGGCGTCGCTTCACGTTCCGAACATGAAATGAAATGATGATGATGATGATATGATGTTTATTTTTGCAAGTAGGCTTTTACAAACACTTTTACACGTCATTTTTTAAAAACTAGATGGGGCCGGTGTTTCGTACCTGACTACTTTGAGAAGAAACAGCCGAAACAAACTCAGAGGTCACAGTCCCTTTTGAAGTCCAGACATAATCTTGCTCAATTCACATGAGGACTATGCAGATTAGTGTCCGAGATGGTCTTTTGAAGAAAGAACCACACAGATTTGAGTGGACCTGTCCAGTCAGTGCAAGCATTTGTCAGTTGGGCTGCGGGACTATTCGAAAGAGATACCGTGGCCCCGGAACACAAAGGGCGATGAAGGAACATGGATGGGTTTTAGTCAGTAAAAGTCTGACGACACTCCCTCCTGCTCAGCCCAGAGCGGGAGAAGTCATTTGATGATTTCCCATCCTAAAAAAAAAAAAAAAAAAGCATTTGTCAGTTATCGTGTAGCTCGACTTATAAGTCAAGGAGCTCAACGAAACGACGAACAATACCAAAGAAGGACCTTTGGGTAGGTCGCTTATAGTACTCAAACTGCCAGATAGTCGTGGGGATAAAAATAAAAAAATAAAATATGTGAGTGGGTCACATATTTTATTTTTTTATTTTTATCCCCTCATTGTCCTCAAAAAAAAAAAAAAAATTTACAAAATGAATGTCAATAAAAAAAAACATCAATATGTCACAATAATAATAAAAAAAGTAAAATACTTAACAAAATAAGTATTCCGGTCAAATCAGTAAATGTCACATAAAATAATAAAAAATAAAGTAAAAAAATAATAAAATACTGAAATAAGTATTCATGTCAAATCATTCAATGTCAAAGTGTTTACAAGAAAGGAATCAATAATAAATAAGCGAAGTCCGAAATTTCGACATTCACAGAGTAAAGGAGACAATTTTTTTTAGGCCCACTTAGACGTTGCGTTTATTATTCATATTACACCAAAAATAAGCAACAGTTTTATCATAGTAACAAACAAAAGGTTACATAGAAACGAAACCGGAATCTTAAAATCAAAATAAAAAGTTATATTATGATATTTTTTTGCGAGTCAAATCATTCCTGTTGTGGTCAATGTCATTTGACAGAAAATACTTACGTAAAAAGGGACGTTTTTTCCGTTTACAAAAAATCTACGGTACCCAGTGGTAATCATATTATTATCGGCTTTAATTAAAACAGAATAGAATATAAAAATAAATATTATTAAACTGTGTGCATTTTAATGCTATTTTTAAAGGTTTACGCTAAAATCGCGTAGATGGTTTAAACAATTGTTCGGTGTTTTCACCGAACACCTTAGTTTGCACTATCGGCGTGACGCGTTAACCTAATTAACAGACTTCAGTTATTACTTAGTATTTTATATTATATTCAGTGCACTTTTGTCTACCGCGTTAGCCGGGTGTATTCTAACATTATAATAACATCAACATTTCATTCACATTTTAACATTAAGAACATTTTGAGTGAGACAATAAATAGTGGTAAACATAAACCTTGGTTTCTACTCAACAACACTCGACCTCGCTGCGTACCCCGACAACAATCAACGTGTACAACAACTTCATTATTTTGACATTTACTCTTTCTGTTTATTTCGATTTTCGTAAAAGTGTTTTTGCAGTTTTCGCAATTATTCCGGTTAGACAAGGTTTAGCTAATATAACCACTGTAATCTAGATATTTTAAGGAAGAAATCAATGTACGTTTCATTATTAAGCGCTACAATTTATGTGGGTGGCCTAATCTCCAACCAAATAAAATTGTCTCCTTTCATTGGAGCAGCTTAATCCCAAGCCTTTTTATCTTCGAGATAGTGATAAACATGATAGTAGGCTTTCAGGCATAACTTCCGTTATATAAACGATTTGAATTTATTTAGGCTTAGTGCTTGAATATGGCTCAGAAGTTTATTGTAAAAACGTATACATTGGCATCTAAACGTACCCCCTATTTTTTTGAGCCTCGTTGCAGGAACAACAAATTTGTGCTTGTTCCTCGTATTTATGTTGTGGATATCACTGTATTTTTAAACAAATTAATATTTTTATGTACGTACAAAAGATTTTCATAAATAAACTGAGAGGGCACAGTAAGAATGTTAATCTCTTAAAATTTTTCTCTGAGGGAGTATCTGGGACTTAATTTATAAATTGAACGAGTTGCCCGTTGCAAAATAAATATTGTCTGAATATCGGCGGCATTACCCCACAAGAGCATACCGTACGACATCACGCTGTGGAAATAACTAAAGTAAACTAAACGGGCAGTCTCTAAATCAGTTAAATCACGAATTTTTCTAACGGCGAATGCTGCAGAGCTAAGATTTTTTGATAATTTATCTATATGCGGGCCCCACTGCAGCTTGGCATCCAAAGTTATATCTAAGAACACTGTGCTATCTTCCGGTTTCAACTCTTCATCCTTGATTTGTACAGTAGTTTCCACTTGTCTTACATGGGGTATCGTAAACTTAATACATTTCGTTTTTTTTTTCCATTTAGGAGTAGATTATTAACATTAAACCAATTAACGATTTTTGCCAGGGCGCTATTAACCTCGTCCGTAACTAACTGCTGACGTTTGAGTTTAAATAAAAGAGGAGTGTTATCTGCAAACAATACTATGTCATGATTATCCTTTATGAGGTAAGGCAAGTCATTTATATAAATAAGAAACAAAAATGGACCAAGAATTGAGCCCTGGGGTACCCCCATTCTTACAACGGAACCGGGAGATCTTTTCCCATTAACATGAACTGTCTGAATCATGTACAAAATACACTACGCCTCGCAGGAACGCAAGCTCAAACAGCTAGTCATGCACGAGTAGTTGGGAGACAGGAATCCGACATAATTCCTCCGTCATCTGCAGCAGCTAGCAAGAACCACTGGTCCGACCGATTTCATCAAGTCCTCCAAACTATAACCGCAATGCAAGCCACTTCCAGTTTAGAAAAGGTAGTAGAATTGGTGGGCCGTATCAACGACATCGTTCCAGTAACCATGCAAGTTGCTGCTACTGGCATGCCAGTGCTCGGGCAAGTACCTAGCTCGCAGCCCACAACGGTTCAACCTAGCAGCGCTATATAAACATTAACCCAGATGGTGGCTAAGCTGTCACGCAACATGGAGATTATGGACGTGCATCTACGCCATAGGTTGTCACGTTCCCGGTTTAGAGGCAGATACAACCAGCATAGCTATTCACAACGCTTCGATTCGATTTTCGATTCGGAAAGTCGTATGTCTATCTCGCTCGATTTAGTAATGTCAAAAGTAGATAGACATACGACTTTCCGAATCGAAAATCGAATCGAAGCGTTGTGAATAAGGGGCCAGATCCGTTGATCGATCCGATCGCAATCCCGGTAAAAAGCACGATTGATTTCTGGCACATGAGTAGATAAACGGGTTCAGGGTTTTATGTTCCTAGATGCAACAAATATAATAGTTTTGCTTGGGACCAGCATCGGATGCGGACATGTTATGAGTTGTAAAGAAAATAATATAACTACCCTGAATTTAACTTTCTTTATTGCTATAAATATATCTAACAATGTTCAGTCGCGTCTGACTACTACTACACTAGCTTAGTGTAAATTCTTCCTCAAGGGCTGGTCTGTTTGAAGCTCCACGTCCTGGGGGTCGAGCTGACCGGCCTCCATACAGGACTTGCAACAGAACCTGGGGATAACATCACGTGGTTATTAGGCACCTGAGACAAAACTATAATAACAGATCGAGAACGTGTAAGTATCTTTACGTACGATTTGTCAAATAAATAAACAATGCGAATACCGACGGTAATGTACAGCAAGGGAATAGTCGATAAGAAAAATTAAACACTATTATTAATCTTGTTTAGCAAATTATATCGATTGACCTTATTCATCGATTAACCTCACTTATCGTTATGTACTTACTGCGAGTAATACGAGTGCCTACAGAACTTGCTGCGCACGATCAGGCTGCAGTTAGTGAAGAAGGGATTATCTGTGCACTTAGCCGGTACCACGATTTCTGGAAATAAAAAATTACGATGAAACATCTTTAGTTAACATAATAAAATGCAATTTAGTTCACCAGTTAATTGCTTTCACTGTAGGAGTAGGTATACTTACGTTGCACGTTGATCTTCGCAGTGTCAGACTGCGAACTGTACTGGTTTCTGGCGTGGCACGTGTACAGCCCGCTGTCGGCGTCAGACACCCGCGCCGCCTTCAGGCGGGACACGATTGTGCTACCTGGTGGAGTTGAGAAATGAAAACAGAACAAATAAAGCTCAAGGGAATGTTTCCTTTGAGTAAAATTTGCCATACTCCAGTATTTGGAGTGCTTTCCCTCCCTGTGGCATTGAAAAATTCCAACCTGTACCTATATTAAATGGGTCTACTCTTGACCTCATGCTTGTTCGGAGGACAGAGATGAAGGCGACGATGGAACAAGCTAACCGCAAAGAAGCCTATTAACTCGCGACTTAAATAGATTGAGGTCCTATATTGATTTTAAGTATGTTGGAAGATGATGACTGGACTGACTGGTAGAACTTACCAGTGATAGTGATCCTGCCGTCCGCCTGTATGGTGGCGCCGTCTTTGGTCCAGTACACGTCAGGCTCGGGGAAGCCGTCTACCTCGCATGTCAGGCTCAGGTCGGTGCCGCTGTTCATCGTCGAGAATGGCGTCGACACATGAGCGCTTACTGGTACTGTATGTGGAAAATATGTGGAAGGGGGTAGTTTTGTTAAGATGTCAGGTGATATAAATGTACTTAGTAAATGATTGTTGATTTTAGAATCCTTAACAAGAAATCAACTTATTTTTATTTGTGAAATAGATATTAAGGAATGTACGTTTCGTTTAGTTTGTGTAAAAAGAACTGGTGAAAGACAGACAATCAGCCAGAATGGTTCATGCATACAGTTGACAGTTCCTTATCTTACCGGTGAACAACGGTCTGGGCGCTTCGGTAGTGGTCGTGGTGGTGATGGTTGTCTCCGCGGTGATGGGTGGTTGTGTCCTGGGTCTGGGTGGCAACGTGTTTCGTGGTACTAACAACTCGTTTTCAATGAAGAGCCCTTCAGGCTGATACGCTCGCACGAAGACCACCCACGATGCCGCCTTGCCTTCTCCGTTATATGCTTGACATGTGTACTGTCCAAGAGTTCCGAGAGTCAAGCTTCTGATGAGGAGGACGTTTCCTCTCACTTTGAACACTGCGTTGTTGTATGGCACCATGGCTTCGTTGTAGCCTCGATACCAGAACACGGAGGGTGGCGGGTACCCGTACGCTAGGCAGCGCACTTCGAGCGGCCTGCCCAGCTCGCCGGTCACCACGGCGTTCTCATCTCCAGCAATCCCCACAGGCATCCTCACAGGATCTACCAGCCCCCAATTTATTAGCGGACCAATGTTACAGTTTGTGAATGCATCTTCTTATCATATCATCATTCACGAATTCTAACTTAATGTTGACTGTATGCCTAACGTAAAATAATTGAATTAGGAACATAATGTAGAATAAAATAATATAGAGGGATAAAAGTAGTAACCATTAATTTTAACCGGATTCTCTGAACTCTCGGCCTTGACGTCAAGCGGGAACAAAGTGATTCTAAAGGGTTTCTGTTTTTTCTCTTGACGAGGGGTTTAAAAGATGTGACAGTAAAAATGGTATTTTTGAAAATGACAATTACGGCCATTTTGAATAACTTACTAACAGGTAACGGAAGGTTGCTATCTCTAACTGTTTGACATTTAGCTTACGGACCGTTAGAAACAAAACAGATTTAAATAGGTCGTAGGCTATTTTTTTTACCATAACAAGCTGTTTCCCGCGACTTCATTCGCGTAGAAATTTTGTTGTGTATCTGTGAGACTAAAAAATAGCCTACGACCAAATTAATACTCAGACACACCAAGTTTAGTTTAGTCACATTTTTTAAAATAAAAATCGGTCAAGTCGTTTCGGAGGAATCCGATAGCAAACACTGTGACACGAGATTTTTATATATTTGTCGCAAAGTGTACTTTTGAAGGTGGAAGATAATGGAATGTCAAACAATTATTGTTGTTTAGATCATACATTTTAGTATCGCTTAAGGGCGCGTTTGCATATCAGGTAAAATTATGGTGTTTTTCGGTACAATTTTATGCCATAACCAAACAAAATCCAATATAACTAATAACTACCTCGTAGAGATTGGTTCTTCATCTTCAAATAATAGGTACTTGATCATTGAAAATTTTAGTTTTTTATAATGTAAAATCGATCTATCGTTGCCATTTTCCATAAAATTAACGATACAGGGTTGAGTTTAGGTACATTTTTTGCGCTATTATTAACATATTTTACTATTTCTAAAAATACTGTATGTTGGCAAATATAATCAATTCTTAATGCAAGGATTTTTTTTTTATCTAAATGATTTATATAGTCTCAAATAAAATAAAAACCAAAACTTATTTTTTCACATTTTTTGCTATGCTGGATGAATCTTAACCGATTGCATTAGAGGTTATTTTATTTTTGATTTATTGCACAAGCATTTTGAATGAAACTTTAGTCCGCGGGCGGCCGCCGTCGAGAGTGGACACGTAACGCCTGTTTGTAGCGGCTCGAGTTGAAAAAGATCGCTGTACAAACAAAAAATATTCGATAAACCAAATTTGATACTTGACAAAGTAAGATTTTTATTATTTATTAGTTATGATGAGACCTTACCTCCGGACTTGATGGAGTGACCTGAAGGTGTACTTCGGTGATTGCTACTGGAACTCCTCGATGTGTTGTACTAGGTGAGCCGAGTTTGGGCTCGTTTTGTTAGTAATGATGAGACCTTACCTCCGGACCTGATGGAGTGACCTGAAGGTGTACTTCAGTGACTCCTACTGGAACTCCTCGATGGGTTGTACTAGGTGAGCCGAGTTTGGGCTCGTTTTGTTAGTAATGATGAGACCTTACCTCCGGACCTGATGGAGTGACCTGAAGGTGTACTTCAGTGACTCCTACTGGAACTCCTCGATGGGTTGTACTAGGTGAGCCGAGTTTGGGCTCGTTTTGTTAGTAATGATGAGACCTTACCTCCGGACCTGATGGAGTGACCTGAAGGTGTACTTCAGTGACTCCTACTGGAACTCCTCGATGGGTTGTACTAGGTGAGCCGAGTTTGGGCTCGTTTTGTTAGTAATGATGAGACCTTACCTCCGGACCCGATGGAGTGACCTGAAGGTGTACTTCAGTGACTGCTACTGGAACTCCTCGATGGGTTGTACTAGGTGAAACGAGTTTGGGCTCGTTTTGTTAGTAATGATGAGACCTTACCTCCGGACTTGATGGAGTGACCTGAAGGTGTACTTCGGTGATTGCTACTGGAACTCCTAGATGTGTTGTACTAGGTGAGCCGAGTTTGGGCTCGTTTTGTTAGTAATGATGAGACCTTACCTCCGGACTTGATGGAGTGACCTGAAGGTGTACTTCGGTGATTGCTACTGGAACTCCTCGATGTGTTGTACTAGGTGAGCCGAGTTTGGGCTCGTTTTGTTAGTTATGATGAGACCTTACCTCCGGACCCGATGGAGTGACCTGAAGGTGTACTTCGGTGACTGCTACTGAAACTCCTTGACGTGTTGTACTAGGTGAGACACTCTATCAAGTCCGGAGGTAAGGTCTCATTATAACTAACAAAACGAGCCCAAACTCGGCTCACCTAGTACAACACATCGAGGAGTTCCAGTAGCAGTCACCAAAGTACACCTTCAGGTCACCCCATCAAGTCCGGAGGTAAGTTCTCATCATTACTAACAAAACGAGCCCAAACTCGGCTCACCTAGTACAACACGTCAAGGAGTTCCAGTAGCAGTCACCGAAGTACACGTCCAGGTCACTCCATCAGGTCCGGAGGTAAGGTCTCATCATTACTAACAAAATGAGCCCAAACTCAGCTCACCTAGTACAACACGTCGAGAAGTTCCAGTGGCAGTCACTGAAGTATACCTTCAGGTCACTCCATCAAGTCCGAAGGTAATTCGTTAAACATAAACAGCAAAAATATTTTTTTTGTAGGGACCTACCATAATTTTATTTCTAAGAAATACGTAAAAAAATTAATCTTTCAAAGCATCAAAATGAGTTCACTTGACTACTATTTTCGCAGTTAGTCGTGCGTACACTTGTGTGTATGACCAGTGTCAATGTAGTAGTTCGATTCTGTACCTATCAATTTTGCAAACGCGTCCTTAAGTGTATTTGGTGGTGACACGGTTACGAACGATGGCCGATAGAGGGCAGTTCGTTGAGTTGGAGGGGACGGACGTGCCAACGATTCGTTCAACTTTAGCGGAGGGATTCGATCAAAGAGTATAATAATAATATGGGAGAAGAGAGCCCTCTTGTGCCATTTTGAAGCATCCGATTTGAAGCGCCCTCTGGATTTCCTAACGAGAACTAAGGCTCTATAGGTAGCTATAGGTAGATAGGAATGTATGTACACCTTACGTATAGGTCAATATTTGTTCACCTACCGATCATTCAAGTTTTTTTGTTTTTTTTTGCAAATAGCAGCTGTTTTGTTTACGTCGTATGTTGATCATAATGAAATTTGCGAATACATAATTTAATGATGATAACTCACTAATTCTAATACGCACCATCATTATCACCATCACATTCATTATCACAATCATCATCACTGTCACAATCACTGTCACAATCCCTGTCACAATCACTGTCACAATCACTGTCACAATCACTGTCACAATCACTGTCACAATCACTGTCACAATCACCGTCACAATCACAGTCACAATCACTGTCACAATCACTGTCACAATCACTGTCACAATCACTGTCACAATCACTGTCACAATCACTGTCACAATCACTGTCACAATCACTGTCACAATCACTGTCACAATCACTGTCACAATCACTGTCACAATCACTGTCACAATCACTGTCACAATCACTGTCACAATCACTGTCACAATCACTGTCACAATCACTGTCACAATCACTGTCACAATCACTGTCACAATCACTGTCACAATCACTGTCACAATCACTGTCACAATCACTGTCACAATCACTGTCACAATCACTGTCACAATCACTGTCACAATCACTGTCACAATCACTGTCACAATCACTGTCACAATCACTGTCACAATCACTGTCACAATCACTGTCACAATCACTGTCACAATCACTGTCACAATCACTGTCACAATCACTGTCACAATCACTGTCACAATCACTGTCACAATCACTGTCACAATCACTGTCACAATCACTGTCACAATCACTGTCACAATCACTGTCACAATCACTGTCACAATCACTGTCACAATCACTGTCACAATCACTGTCACAATCACTGTCACAATCACTGTCACAATCACTGTCACAATCACTGTCACAATCACTGTCACAATCACTGTCACAATCACTGTCACAATCACTGTCACAATCACTGTCACAATCACTGTCACAATCACTGTCACAATCACTGTCACAATCACTGTCACAATCACTGTCACAATCACTGTCACAATCACTGTCACAATCACTGTCACAATCACTGTCACAATCACTGTCACAATCACTGTCACAATCACTGTCACAATCACTGTCACAATCACTGTCACAATCACTGTCACAATCACTGTCACAATCACTGTCACAATCACTGTCACAATCACTGTCACAATCACTGTCACAATCACTGTCACAATCACTGTCACAATCACTGTCACAATCACTGTCACAATCACTGTCACAATCACTGTCACAATCACTGTCACAATCACTGTCACAATCACTGTCACAATCACTGTCACAATCACTGTCACAATCACTGTCACAATCACTGTCACAATCACTGTCACAATCACTGTCACAATCACTGTCACAATCACTGTCACAATCACTGTCACAATCACTGTCACAATCACTGTCACAATCACTGTCACAATCACTGTCACAATCATCATCATCGTAATCATAACCATTATTATCGTAATCACATAATTATCATCACAATCATGATCACCGTAATCACAATCATCATTATCACAATCATCATCGTCGTTATCACAATCATCACATTGTATAGAAGTCGAATCCACCATCTTCTGGAACTCAAAATAAATGCCATATTCGTAATCAGCAACCCTGATAATCTCGGTATCGAGACCCATATTGATGTTTAGACATTTCAACCCCATCGCACCCCAACAGGGGATGATGGTATTTCAGGTCCGCCATATTCAATCTTAAAATCGTTGTTTTTGTAATACACCATACAAACTATACCAATGTTGATTTTCAGACTTTGTCACCCCATTTCCCCCTCTTAAGGGTTGAATTCTGAAAAAACCTGAAACCCTTTTCAACTTATTTATCAATAGGAGCACTCCTGTGAAGTTTCGAATAAAATAGTCTAACTAATCTGTTTCCCAATACAAACTTTGGAGCCCCGTTTAACCCCCTTAAGGGTTGAATTTTGAAAAATTATTTCTAAATGCACCCCTAGACCACATAAGGAACCTACTTGCCAAATTTGGAATCTGTAGACCGCTGGGTTTAGGTTGTGCATTGATTTTTAGACTTTGTCACCCCATTTTCCCCTCTTAGGGGTTGAATTCTGAAAAAAGCTGAAACCCGTTTGTTAACGATGTTAACGACACAACACTCTGAAGTAAGGCGTGGAGCGCGCGGCCTTCGTAGCCCGCGCGGCCCGCGGCAACTTCACGCCGGCGCTCGCGACGATGCGACGCGACCTCTAGCGGGCAGTGCAAGCCATAGATTAGAATAATCTATAGATGGGCAACTCTGGCTTCGCTCGAGGTCGCGAAAGTGCTGCCGTGTAGTGGTTGCTTCATGAACTAAAGCTACTGCGCTACAAAATAAATAGATATATAGGTAGTGCAGCCGTACTTAGCCCCAGCTTTTAGAGATATTATTGTTAAAATGCATTATTTTCATAAATTTGTGTTTTCAGGGTAACACAAATCTTGAAAATAAAGCATGACAATTTTCTTATAGTGAAAAAAAAACAGTATGTTTGGTTATTAGTTTTTATTTCGGGTTTTATGAGTTACATAATAATTATGAGCTGCCACTTTCATTTCATCACTTTCATCCCAAAACGTGGTTTTTCCAGATATCAACTGATTAATATCTTTACACCAATTGTTCAAAAAGAACAAAATTATTTTTTTTACCATAAATTTTATTGCTAAATTTCTATGATGGTTACATGTAATAAAATTGTAGTTGATATTTATTGATATTACTAGTTCCAAATATGCGTTTATATTTTTGCTTTGACATTTTGTCTTTAGAACTTCAGTAACAACATTTTCTGAATTAAAAAAAAATGAAAATGCTTCACGACTTGGGTAAGAAAGCCAAGTTTTTGTGCTATCATACTCTTTAATCTTAATATATTTATGATACTCTTGCATTTCTTCAGACTCGAAATCATGTCTGCAGGTTTGACAATCCTTATAAATATTTTTTTTTAAAAGATAGATGAGCCACCCGCTACAATATGCAACAGCTGCACATTTTTCTTTGTTTTCTGGATTTGATATTAAATTTTCTACATCGGCGTCCCTTATGCACAAGTGCTCCTCCGCTATTTCAAAGTTAATATTGCTTTTTTCTGGTTGGGGTAGGTTTTCGGTTAATATTTTTTTTAATGAATGCAATAATTCAAAATTGTCTTCTTCACAATTTGCCCCAACCGATTTGTATGATGTTATATTACATATCAGTAATGATTTATAAGCGTTAATAAAAGCATGAGCACTTGGCATATTATTGCGAAGACCATGTGCTCTTATTGCCCCAAATAAATTTTCTAAGGGGTCTTGATTAATATGGCGCAGCAGTATCGATTTCAAACCTGCAGAATGCAAATCCTTTGTCAAGGCGAGGAAAGCTTCGATACTTTTTACCCAACTCGTTAAAGACGGCACAGTTGCTCTGTTACCAGTTTTTGTGATGAACGTCATGGATTTCAATATTGGTAAACTTTTATACCACAATCTGTGATGTGGAGATTGCCGAGTTACAGCACATCTATAAATTTTTCCTAAGTCAGGTTTATGGAAATTGCCATTAACAGAATCAAACAATTTGTCGAAGAATAAGATGAGATCGGCTGTGTCCACACTTTTTTTCGGGAGTCTCCCTTCATCTGAAAAGAAAAAAGTTTCTAATTAACTTACATCGTGATTTTATGCATCGATAGTGAGAGATTCACTGACGACATGGCCAGACTAAATTTTAACGTCGTTACATAACGCGTTAATGAACATCAATCACTAACGCAGAGACTACTACTGAAGCTACAAATTAATAATGTTTTTATTTCCTTTAATAACGAAGCAGCCACTAAAAATATATATTTTTTAAATTCCGGCTCCCAAAAGGTATGTTTAGTATTCCCAGATAAAACGCCGTCAAAGAATTTAAGTCGAAATGCACTGTCAGTAAAAATGTTCAATGAAAAAACAAACCTGCCATGTATCCCATAGTCAGGCCAACGGTGTTACTAAACACTTGTGTACAATGTTTGACTCTCATTTTCGGTATAAGTTGTGGATAGACATGCTCAGCTGTTAACTTTGTCATAAGTTTCCTCCTTTTTTTTTTTAGTTTTCCTTTGTCCTCTGTATTTTGGTCCTCGTTTATATAATGATTCTATGTGTGACCAAGAAGCTAACTTAGTTTTACCATCTTCTTTAAACTGTAAATCTTTCGTAAGTAGGTTATTTCTAACGCCCTTTATGAGATGAGGCGGGTCATAAATTGGGTATATTTTTTTTTAATCGATCTCAAAAAAGCCGCCAGGATAATTTTTGCCACATCTTAAATAGTTGCCTTCAGTTGCCTTCATCAAAAGGTTAAGTGCTGCCATATTGGTTGCACCTTGGTCACATACTGTTGCAACCACGTTTAACCCAATGCCATTTAAAGAATGGATAATATTTTTTAATTGCTTGCATAAATCTGCCGTTTTACTGCTTCCTTTACAAAATGAAAATGAGATAGGTTGTTTGTATTTCTTACAAATACCCCTTATCATAAAAACGCACACATGGTCACAGAATATCTTCGATCTCTCTTCACCGTTATCAATAAAACCGTGGATAATGTCATTGGTCTTGTCATAAGATAAATTAGGTGCAATGGCCATTTCGTCAAAAATCAGACAGCAATACTTGTGACGGGTGAGCATTTTTTCTACTATTCTTTTTAAATGTTCAAATATTACTTCGTTGATTCCTGGCTACTTCGTTGATTCCTGGCTGTAGATTTATTTTGCAAAGCAATTTCTCTAAAGTTTTTCGCTTGGGAAGTATGCACATTTGACCAAGTATTCGGTATGCTCTAGGGGAAGGCTTGTATAAAGATAAACAGAGAACTTTTTCATCTAGAGTAAAACGTCTCCCTGCAGGTTTCTTCGCAAACTGCTTGATCTGCATTGCGAAAAATGTCTGAGCTGCTGGTGTCATTTTTTCTTTTACCATTTGATACGCAGAAGATTTCATAATTTTTTCTGCCATCAACATTTGCATTCGTAACTTTTTGTTTGTATTGCGAGCTTTGCGCAATTTTTCTTTTACTTCAGATATTATGTCTTTCAGCTTCTTTTCTGTTGCAGTCAACGGCATGGAAATCTTATAACAACCTGAAAAAATTTAAACAAAATTTTACATTGGGTATTATTTAGAATATAGAATATTTATTTTGAAGTTTAGTTTTTGTTGAAGTTAGGTAATTATAAATATAAATAAATCATAATAATATATCAACAAGCATATTGCGAATGGGTTTAGGTGAAGATGGTGTTAGGTTATTATTAGTAGATTATAATCAAAAACACTGTTGTTCACTTTTAATTTTATTCATCTCTTCTTAACATATTGTTATAATAGTCATTTTTTTTTTTTTTTACAAACAGTGTTATTCTTTTGTTCAGAGAGACCATAGATAATGTGTACATTGAACCTCAACATTAGGTTGCCTAAGTTCACGAAATTGTTTAATTTGATTTTCCGAATAAACCCATTCGCAATAATTATGCTTGTTCTTTTACTAAGATTCCCAAAACATATTAAAAATTACAAATAAAAATTGTTTTATTTGTGATCTTTGCCAAAGTTTTAGGCATTTTTGAGCTTTTAAATATTAACAAAGGTCTGCTGCGGTTTCAGCTATCATAATAACTTAAATTTCAGTACATTCGCGTTGTAAATCGTTTTTAAATTGGTTTCAAATGATTTAATCTGGGATTTTTCATTAAAAAATACAAAAAATCGAACTAACTCAAAAACTACTGAATTTCGGTAGAACATTTGGTGGCTTAATTTCTTGCATTATAACCCTACTATAACGTCCTGCAAGGAATACGTCGAATTACCAGTAACCCTGTATGTATTTAATAATTATGTTGTTTTTCATTTACCTGGATTTGAAGATATGTCTTTGTCCATTTGAACTGGTCCAGTAGAGACGTCTATCTCCATTTGATGTGGCATTTCAATATTCATTACTGTAATCACATTAGAAAAACAATATTAAACATTGTATTGTGTAGATTACCAACGGAAAAAAATCGATCAACAAAATTGGTCAGCACTATCTCTGGCTGGCTGTATAATATTTACCTGGCCTGGAAGATATATCTGTGTCCATTTGAACTTCTCTGGTAGAGATGGCCATCTCCATTTGAAGCGAAGTAGATGGCAGTTCAATATGCCTGCACTCACCAACATGCACACCTGAAATTATTTATAGGGTGATTTTTAATATATATGAACGCCTTAACCATTTGGGCTTTATTCTTAGGAAGCCGTTATCATCATCAATAAAATTTTGAACTTTTGACTATGAACACACACACAGATAGACACAATTTTTAATAAACCGGCTGAGTAACATTAATCTGCTTAAAAACTTCTTCATGAAGTAATTTTCTATTTTTACATTGCTTAGTTTTGTATTTCACAAAACAAGACATGGTTAGATTATTTACCTTTAATTTTTTCCATCACTAAACAGTGAATAGTTTTTAAAAATGAAATTTTACCTGGAATTGCAAGTGTCGGAATTGCCAGTGCAGTTATTTTCTTATTCGGTAATATGTAAATATCTTGAAAATGTTTGTGACACACTTTTCGGTTCTTGTGTATGAAATTATTATCTTCTCCGATAATGTCACCTCCAATTTACATTACCCAAGTGCGAAAACGTTCTACTTGTGCAGGATTATTTGGGTTTGGAAACCGGTGCAGCGGCAATCCTAAAACATGATAATTACAAACTTGTTACAAGTTGTTCATCATCATCATCATCATCCACAGCCCAACTTCACCCACTGCTGGGTATAGGCCTCTCGTTTGTTTGTGCCAACCTCATACAGGCTATGGAATTCCTTGCCAAGGAATGGAAAGAGAAGTGTTGGTCGTCCGGCGGCGAGATGAAACGAGTGGCGTCCAAGGAATCCTTGGACGCCACTTGTTTCACACAAGTTTTCACCAAACATAAAAAGGAAAATGTCGAAATTGTACACATTACCGGTGATACGTATAAAAATATAAGAACTCAGTCAGACTGAGACAACTTACCGCCTCCAAGTTTCATGGAACAGCCGGGAACACAACAAGACCTTTGAGCCATCACAAAGTTTCGAGGGAAACGATTAATGTTTTATGCAGGCAATCTTCACTTAAAGCCGGAGGATCAAAGTTCGACTCAACGTACTAAATGAAAATAAAACCGAGAAAACACGAAAACACAAGAAAATTAACAGGTTATGCGCATGCACATCAACCGAAAAAAATCTTGTGAAAAATTCAAACTAATGTCAAATGTCAACGTCACTTGATTGTCATCGTTATTTCATTGAGTTTTGGTTAAACTGCCATCTAGTGGAAAACCTTACGATAAAATCACAAACAGCATTTTGTTTCTTGAAGCAGCTAATAGATGGCAGTGCTTACAGCGTACCGTGTCATTTGTTCTAAGATACCATAGCATGGTGCAAGCTCAGAAACCGCGCCGTCAACACACTTTTACCTACTTCTTAAAAATAACTGTAAGATAATTCTTGAATATACATCTAATATGTACATCGCATTTTAATGTGCATCCCACATCCTGCACATAATTTGGTGACCCCGACGTGACATCTGAGGCGAGAAGCGTAAAACGATACTACCGACGAGACTCCAACGCGTTATAGTCGACGAATTCTGCGCCGCCGCCTGCTGAACAACGCAACGTGTCCTGTTGAACGAGTCGCGATCGCGACAAGCTGTACCTACTTGCTGGGCCTGGACGAATCTTCACGACAACAACTTTGGGATCGCTGATCTAAATAAAACTCAGGAAGTGCTGATTAATGCCGTGGAAAAGTGATCTTCCCTATTGTCGTTCGTTAAGGAAGTAGCCATTTTGGAGGTAACATAATTATTCGTTTTTATCGCGGCGAACTTCAATTTGCCTCTTGTGTGACGGTGTTTCATTTTCGTTTGCATTTTATTCCGTTATTAAAATATAACGACGAATTTCGTACCTATTAGATAAACATAGTGTACTATTGCTTTAGTGTATCGTGTCGAAATATTGACCATCAAATTCATACCTTTTCTCATACAAACTGCTGTTTTTCGTGCCTAGCTTAGGTCTAGCTTTATTACGGAGAAGTAAGCAATTATTGCAAGATACATTGCTTCGTAATCTACCTACACGCTTGCAATTCGTGCTTATATTGTTGAGTGCACGTGCACGCACGATTCATTTGGTTATTGGGCATGACATTGCTACCTACCTGTTTCATTATATCACCGAGTAAATGAATACCCTTTCATTATTCTAATTATAAAACTATGCGCTGTGATTGCTTATTTTTCTGTCTAGCGTCTTGAGATAACAACCTACCTACTTCGTACTAGACACATCGGGCAATCCAATTCCTTTGTTTACCTAACTTAAAACGAAGACGATCTTGCTCCTTACTTCATACAAAGTACAAAGTTCAAACTGTTGGATATCATTTCTAATTTGATTAACAAACTATTTACTACGTACTTATCAATCTTCTACCTGCACTTTTTTAAATTATAATAAAACAAATTCCCGCATTCCACAGTGTGATAGATATACCTATCCCTACACAGTAAATTCATTTGTATTCGCCGACTATTCCAGATTCGGAGAATCCACCGAAACGTGAAGTCTGCGCGCGGTCGTTACGGCGCATGAGCGGCAGTGGGTGATAAGCAGAGTAAGCTGAACTGAAGGTGACGCTGACGCATCAGCCTGCCCTCGCTGCGCTCCGGGCTCGTCTGGTTGGATTGTCGGTACCATTTTCTTGTACTTATATTGGTCATTCGGCTACTCTAAAGTACTTGTTCAAACGTTATTTGCCTCTTCGTATCTTACGTAGGTACCTCTCTAGATCTATTTAAAATAATGTCGGACGATATTAAAAAGCTTAGGTTGTCTCGTAGTAACATAAAGGGTAGAATTACTATATTCAAGAAACATATTGAGTTGTTAAAATCAATTGATGCAAGTCAAATTACAAAGTTACAGCTTACTGAATTACAATTAAAGCTAGAAAGATTTCAGGCTTTGTTTTCTCAATTTGATGAACTTCAATCTAAAATTGAAGCGCTAGATCCTGAATCTGAAATTGAGCTTGGAGAAAGGGAATCCTTTGAGGAAACATTTTGTAATTTAATTTCATGTGCACAACTAATAATTGAAAGTGTATCACAAGCTCAAAGCCTTTCTATTCATGGAAACATTAATGTTGATGTGAAGTCCGAGTGCAGCGGTTCATTCTGTAAAAATAATTCTAATATTAAATTACCAACTATAAACCTTCCAAACTTTGATGGTAACTACTTGAAGTGGCTCGAGTTCCGTGACACTTTTGATTCATTGGTCAATAAAAATAAGTCTATTCCAGACATTAACAAATTTCACTACCTTCGGTCTTCACTGAACAGTGGTGCAACACTTGTTATAAAATCAGTTGAATTCACTGCTGAAAACTATGTTCTGGCATGGCAACTCTTGTGTGATAGGTATGATAACAAGAGACTTTTGATGAATAACCACTTAAAATCACTATTTAATTTTGAGCCTATCACAAAGGAATCACATAAATCGTTGCGTTATATGATTGATCATTTTACAAAAAATTTACGTGCCTTAAATTTATTAAAGGAACCTACCAACTACTGGGACACAATTATTATTTACATGATGGCCTCTAAACTAGATGGCGCCACAGGTCGCAAATGGGAAGAACATCGAAACAATTTGTCGGTCTGTCCAACTCTTGATGAATTTTACGTATTTTTGCGGAACCGAGCAGATGTTTTAGAAACGGTACAGTTCAAATCGGATGTTAAACCTCAACGTTCATACCCACAGACTAAATCTTTTGTATCTTCTAACAGTACAGAAGGGTCGACCAGCAAACAGTGTGCCATCTGCAAGCAAGGGCATTTTGTTCATGAGTGTGAGAAGTTTAAAACTTTAAGTGTAGACTTGCGCCTGAAGGAGGTTGCTAAGCATAAGCTTTGTCCAAATTGTCTTCGCGGTGGTCATAATGTCAACCGTTGTTTTCGAGGTCCTTGCAAACTCTGTCAGAAAAAACATAGTACATTATTACATGAAACTAAAGAATCAAAGCAAACTAATAATATTGAAAACTCCAACTTACCTTCAACTTCTGGGTCCAATTCCAGCCTCACTCCTGCAGTGTCGTTATCCGTCGTGATGACGAGCCAGGTGTTGTTATGCACAGCCCTAGTTGAGATAGTCGATCAACAAAATAATACATACCTTGCGAAGGCGCTGCTTGACAATGGCAGTCAGTCTTCTTTCATTACAAAGGGCTTACAAAATAAATTAAAATTAGATTTCACTAATAGAAATGCAGTAACTGTTAGTGGTATCAATAATGCTGTTGTAAATACGGCTCAATATTGTAACTTACGATTAAAATCTCGATTAACCAATTTTTGTGTCAATGTGTCATGTCTCGTCATACCACAAATTACAAGCAAACTTCCAAGCGTGAACATTGATCCATCGCAACTTAACTTACCTCACAATCTTCAGCTGGCTGATCCTGAGTTCTTCAGTCCTTCTGACATTGACATTTTGTTGGGTGCAGATATCTTTTGGGATATTGTAAACCCAAGGCTCATTAAACTTGGTCGAAACAAACCTACGTTGCAACATTCTAAATTAGGCTGGTTAATATCCGGGCCTACTGGTGTTGGAATCATTAACAAACTACAACTTAATAATACAGTATGTAACTTTTCTCAAAGTATTCAACAAACATTAACAAAATTTTGGGAGATAGAAGAATTGCATCCTGTTAAAAAATATTTTTTTTCTAAATCTGAGGAGTTGTGTGAAAGTATCTTTATAAAAAATACTAAACGATCAAATGATGGTCGTTTTGTAGTCAAAATTCCACTGACTGATTCACCAGAACTAGCTCTCGGTGACTCATACAATGCAGCTCGTCGTAGATTCATTAACTTAGAGCGAAAACTAAACAAGTCACCTATTCTAAGGGAGGAGTATAGATCATTCATTCGTGAGTATGAACGCCTGGGTCATCTTACACCAATCGAGCGCCCTTCCTTTGGATATTTTTTACCCCACCACGCTGTATTGCGGCCCACTAGTGAAACTACTAAATTACGAGTGGTGTTCGATGCTTCGTGCAAATCTACCTCCGGAAAGTCCTTTAACGACATACAAATGGTGGGGCCAGTTATACAGGATGATCTTCTGTCAATCTTGTTGAGGTTTCGTCGAAATGCCTTTGTTGTTACGGCCGACATAGAAAAAATGTACCGGCAAATATTAGTTGACGAGTCTCAGCGAAACCTACAATTGATTCTGTGGAGAGACGAAGAAACGAAGCCGTTGCAGGTACTACAGCTAAACACTGTAACTTACGGCACGGCCTCGGCTCCATTTTTGAGCACAAGATGTTTGTTAGAGTTGTCACGTGAATGCGCTGATAAACCCGACGTACAGCATGCGATTGAGCATGATTTTTACGTCGACGACTTGAATACGGGTTCTAACTCAAAACAAGATTTGAAAAACGTTGTTCATGAAGTCATTAATAAACTTTCAAAGGCCTGTTTTCCTTTACGCAAATTCCGGACAAATGCTCCAGATATTTTAAAAGATCTTCCTTTAACAAACATCTGTCAAGATTTTAGCAAAGAGTCTACTGTTTTAGGTCTAAATTGGTGTCCACAAACAGATACTTTAAAATTTCCTACAGAATTCAAAATTGAATCGAAAATTACTAAGCGTAGTATTCTGTCCATGTCCTCTAAAATTTTTGACCCGCTGGGCTTATTAGCAGCAACTACAATTATTCCAAAAATCATATTACAACAATTATGGTTATTAAAAAACGATTGGGATGAAGAAGTTCCAAATAACATCAAACTTCAATGGGAGGAATTCCTTAAAAATTTACTCTATATTTCCAATCTTGAGGTGCCCAGGCATGTAGTTTGCCCAGCACCAATTAATGTAGAATTTCATTGTTTTACTGATGCATCCCAGACTGCGTATGGTGCGTGTGTGTATGTTAAGTCAAAGGATACACAAGGCGTTATACATGTTCACCTTTTTTGTGCAAAGGCAAAGGTAGCTCCTTTAAAACCGGAATTAACTATACCGCGCCTTGAATTAATGGGTGCTCTATTAGGTGCTAGATTGCTTACAAAGGTTCTGCATTCTACAAGTAATAAAAACTTTGGAACTTCACGTGCTGTTTTGTGGACAGATTCAACTTTAGTTTTGGGATGGATTAACACCCAACCAAAAACCTTAAAAACATTTGTATGCAATCGTATACAAGAAATTCGTGAACTTACCGCTCAACATGAATGGCGCTATGTGCCAACTCAAGATAATCCGGCAGACTTAGCTTCCCGCGGAGTCAAGCCGCAGGACGTTAATAATAACCATCTCTGGTGGCACGGCGCTTCTTTCTTACCCAAAACTGAGGATGAGTGGCCTCAGCATAATACTAACTTACAAAGTAACACATTGCCTGAAATGAAGGTTGTTTTAACTATACAATGTAAGCAATGTTTTATTTCATTTGACAAATATTCTAAACTATCTAAACTACAGAGAGTTTTAAGCTATGTACAACGGTTTATATACAACTGTAAAAATAAAAATAATAAATTAAAAGGCAACCTTACATCACAAGAATTACAAACTTCATTAAAAACATTAGCTAGAATATCACAAACTTATTCCTTTGAAAAGGATATTCATTCTTTAAAAACAACAGGAGTTGTTAATTGTAAATCTAACATTCTATCTTTAAATCCATTTTTGGATAATGAAAATATCCTGAGAGTCGGGGGGCGCATTCAAGGTGCGTTGCAACCCTATAATAAAATACATCCCATTTTAATTGATTCGAAGCATACATTTACCAAACTTTTATTTGCAGAGGAGCATCTGCGCCTATTACATTGCGGTCCTCAGCAATTACTTAGTCTCATACGTGAGAACTTCTGGCCCATTGGTGGCAGAGTTCTTGCAACTCAAACTGTAAACAAATGTGTTAAATGCGTACGGCTAAAGGGTAAATCCGTACAAACTTTGATGGGTAACCTACCTCATCCGAGAGTTAATCCCTCGTCTCCGTTTGAGATCTGTGGCACCGATTTTGCAGGACCGTTCCATATTTCAAATCGGAAGGGACGTGGCGCTAGAGTTAGTAAATGCTATTTGTGTCTTTTTGTCTGCTTCTCCTCCAAGGCTTTGCACCTTGAAGTAGTTAGTGAGCTAAGTACCTATGCATTTATTTCATGCTTACGTAGGTTCATTTCCAGGCGAGGAAAGCCTCGTGTAATTTACTGTGACAATGGTAGGAACTACGTAGGGGCAAATAACGAGTTGGGCAGAATGCTTAAGGCCGCCAATGAGTCCGTGACTGAGTACGGAGCGAGCGAGGGTATTGAATTTAAATTCAGTCCAGCTTACGCGCCCAATTTCGGTGGAATCTGGGAAGCTGGCGTTAAAGCGGCTAAATTCCATTTAAAACGAATCGCAGGTAATTCTAATCTTACATTTGAAGAGCTTTCCACTCTATTTACACAAATTGAGGCAATATTGAATTCGCGTCCGTTGACACCGATGTCATCGGATCCTTCAGATTTTAACCCGTTGACACCCGGCCACTTCCTAATCGGGCGTCCGTTGACGTCACTGGCATCTCCTATCGTGGATAAATTATCAATCAATCGATATCAGCATTTAGAAAGACTGAGACAACATTTTTGGAAGAGATGGTCGCAAGAATTTCTCTCCGAGCTACAGCAGCGAGTCAAATGGCGTCGATCCAGTGGTCAACCTATCAAAATTGGAGATGTGGTTGTAATCAAGGACGATCATCTGCCACCAATGAAGTGGATTTTGGGACGAGTGGAGAAGCTTTTCGTCGGACCAGACGGTTTATGCAGAGTTGCAGATATAAACACAACTAAAGGAGTCTTCCGACGAGCTCTAAACAAAGTCTGCATCCTGCCAACTGATGACTCCGATCGTCTTGAAAGCACGGCTTCCAAGGGGGCCGAGGATGTTAACGATGTTAACGACACAACACTCTGAAGTAAGGCGTGGAGCGCGCGGCCTTCGTAGCCCGCGCGGCCCGCGGCAACTTCACGCCGGCGCTCGCGACGATGCGACGCGACCTCTAGCGGGCAGTGCAAGCTCAGAAACCGCGCCGTCAACACACTTTTACCTACTTCTTAAAAATAACTGTAAGATAATTCTTGAATATACATCTAATATGTACATCGCATTTTAATGTGCATCCCACATCCTGCACACGTTTATACTCATTTATCAATAGGAGAACTCCTGTGAAGTTTCGAATAAAATAGTCTTACTAATCTTGTTTCCCCGTACAAACTTTGGAGTCCCGTTTAACCCTCTTAGGGGGTGAATTTTGAAAAATCCTTTCTTAGTGCACCCCTAGACCACATGAGGAACCTACTTGCCAAATTTGGAATCTGTAGACCCAGCGGTTTGGGCTGTGCGTTGATATGTCACCCAGTCAGTCAGTCAGTCAGTCAGTTTATCATTTTATATATATAGATAGAAGATAGACATAGTTTTACTTAAATACAACATCTGCCAAACTGCAGAGCAATTTGTCGACGGTCTGTGTTCCGGGTGAGTCCATCAGACATATTATTACTTTTTGTTCTCGTCTGGCTAACGGCGAGTACTTGCAAAGGTACAACCAAGTATGCAGGATTATTCACCAGCAACTTTCCTTGAAATATAAACTGCCCCCACCTGAGGTACCGTACTAACGTACTACAAGTATGTGCCCGACCCAGATCTCGAGAAAGACCACGTCACTCTGTACTGGGATCAGACTATCATTACTGACAGGACTATTGTCGCTAATAAGAATGTTTTTGTCAAGTAGATATTAAATCATTAATTGCTTATTCTTCTGTTGCTCATATTATAAGAATTGTTATTAGAGGTATTATAGTTATAAATTATTGAGGGTTTATTGGATCTTATATTTTAATAATTGGTCATGGTTTATGTTCTTCTGGAATACTTTGTTTAGCAAATATTAGATATAAACGTTTACATAGACGAAGATTGTATATTAATTATTTATATACATGTGAAATAAAAGTATAATAAATTTTATATAATTTTTTTATTATTTTTATTTTATACTAGCTGTTGCCCGCGGCTTCGCCCGCGTGGAGTTGGATAATTACTTTTGTGCTCTATTTCACCCCCTTGGGGGTTGAATTTCGAAAAATCCTTCCTTAGGAATACGTGTGCGAAATTTTAAGATTCTAGCCCTAAGGGTTTGGCCTGTGCGTTGATACATCAGTCAATCACTCTTGCCTTTTATATATATAGATATATACCTATATATTTTCATTTAATATTTATTTATATCACAGAAAACATGCAAAGCCCACTCCACTGACCTAATCCGCGGAAGGCTCCACAGCTCCTCTCGCATTCTTCCTCCGTGCTGTAGCTGTTGGGGTGTCCGCAGCCTCCGATGCCGCTGACGACGCACTGCCTCCTCTCGGAGTCGTAATAGAACACGGTCACGTCGTTGCCACATGGCGCTAACGAACTTGGAGTCTTGCATTCTGACTCCGCCAATTGCTGTAAGAGGATAATGCAATGTCGCAGCATAATAGTTATATTTCAAATTAAATTAAAACTGGTCCTTCTATCCGGAATAAGGTTATTATTTTATTATCGATTGATTGCTATTGATTTAATTATCTTGAATATCATGCAGTAGTGACATTTGCTAATTACAAGCTTCCACATGTATTATATTTAATTAGTTATGAGTTACTTGCATTGACCAGTTACAGCGATATAAGTAAGTAAACAGAGTATAATGTAGACATATTGGTAATACACTCGAGAGCAATGAATCCGGGTCACTTAAAGAATCCTAAAAATCTCGGAAACTAAAAATGCTAGGTTAATGCAATAAATTATATTTAATAGACAATGTAATACTCCATAAATGAAGGTATTAAAACTTCTTAGTTATTGTATAGTTATATCATAAAAAAATCAAATTTGAAAAAGGGCCACTTTCGAAGATGGAACTACGAAATTACAGCATTTGGTTTTGCTTTTGTTTGTAATCTGTCATTTATGTGGGTACATAAACCATGTTGATAGTGCTCTATATTCATTATTCAAGCTGAAATTATGTCGCTTACGCCTGAAGAATGCACCAGAATACTTACAATGCTGGAAACCGGCCGGAGTCAGCGCGATACAGCCAGGACTGTCGGTGTGTCGCTGTCAACAGTACAAAGAGTTCTCCGACGTTACGAAGAAACTGGTTCTAACCTACGCAGACCAGGAACGGGCAGAACCAGGTGTACCACAGCACGAGAAGACCGATACTTGGTGAACACCATGCTTCAAAATCGCTTTCTCACAGGAACTGAACTCACAAATCAGTTTCGACGCCTCGGAGGAAGTAACCCAAGTGCATGGACAGTAAGACGTCGGCTTGCTGAATCTAACTTAAAACCCCTTAGACCTGCAAACGGCCCTAAACTGGAGCGTGGGCATCGTATTTCAAGACTAAGATATACCCAGAGCCACGTAAATTGGAGTATTGAAGATTGGTCAAAAGTTATGTTCTCCGACGAATCAAAATTTATGCTCTACAAGCACGATGGAAGACACAGAGTGTATCGAAGACCAGGGGAAAGATTCAAGCAAGCATGCATCGAAGAAAAAGTAGCCTACGGTGGTGGGTCTGTACTTGTGTGGGCCGGAATTTCTTCTGAAAGTCGCACAGAGCTGGTGATCATAGAAAACGGCTCTTTAACTAGCGTAAGATATGTGGAAGAAATCCTCAATGATCACGTTGGTCCATTTATGGTCAATTTAGGTGAGGATGCTATATTTATGCATGACAATGCCCGACCTCATACAGGTAGGATTGTGAATGACTACCTTCAAGAGATGAACATTACTCGTATGGAGTGGCCAGCGCGCAGCCCGGATATCAACCCAATCGAGCATGCTTGGGACGAGCTAGGCAGATGCGTAAAACAACGAAACCCTCCCCCAATCACGCTTCGTGAGCTCAAAATTGCTCTCACAGAGGAATGGGAGAATATTCCCCAAAATCGTATAAGGAACTTGGTGTACAGCATGCCAAACCGCGTAAACGCAGTAATGGAAGCACGAGGAGGCAATACGAAGTATTAAAATTCAAGAAAATCGTAATAAAGTTCAAAAATTTCATGTTTCCTATTTTTGTTTTAAGGAGAGATCAGAAGTTTTTTTCTTTATGTAATTTTGTGTTAATAAAATGTATGGTGACTCATATTTTTTTTACTTTCATTTAAGGAGTATTACATTGTCTATTAAATACAATTTATTGCATTAACCTATCATTTTTATTTTCCGAGATTTTTAACATTTTTTAAGTGACCCGGATTCATTGCTCTCGAGTGTATTTATGTCGCGATAATATACTAAGTATGTCAAGTCGTGCTGTATCAAAATCAAAATAAAAAACTATTTATGATTGTCACTAAAATACTCCTTGTTTTAGAATCTTTCTAATTTTGTGTGCGCTGGTGCAAAATAAATCAATTTCCAGGTGTGATGGTAATCTATTGACAGCTATAACACTACGTATGCAGAAGGCGTTGCGCCTGAACTTTGTCGATGCGAATGGTACTTGTATGTAATGGTAATGGTAAACGTACATGGAGTAGAGGCCGTTTTCTTAGGTTGTTTAGATTAGTGCGAACATATATAACATTATTGAAATCGAAGAAGTATTTTGCGGAGTAGTTCGGGACAATCAACCGAGCCGTTTGCGATGTTCACAAAGTAAGAAATGATATCGCTTACAACGGTGTTCATAGTCGACTGAGAATTGCCTAGCCTTGAAGTCCAAGTACCGCAAAAATTTCCTCCAGTCTCAATACGAAATTTGTAAATGTCATATTGAGTACTCAAGGTGGCTACGCACTCGAGAACAATAAAGAACTTTTAATGGTTTTAGGGAACGAAAGCAAAAACAAGCTCTAATAATGAAGCCCAAGGCTTTCAACGACCAAGGTGTTGAAGCCTTGTTGACAACTGTTTCTATAATTATGATCATCAAAAAGCAGCTTGCTGTCGTGAACCACACCAAGATCCCTGATACTGGTTTCCTTACTTATGTAAGTACCGTCTAGTGTTTGCCCTGGGCCAATAATAGATTTCTGGCGAGTGAATATTATGTGAAAACATTTGGATACATTTAGTTGTAATTTGTTGGTTTTGCAATATTGTACGAATCTGTCAAAGTCTGACTGAAATAGCTCAGTATCAGATAATGTTCGTATGGACTTTAAAACCTTTATGTCATCTGCGTATAATAGGATATGTGAGTTTCTAAAGCATTTATTTTTATGTACGAAATAAATATTGTAAACAATAACGGTCCTAAGATTGAGCCTTGGGGCACTCCCGATGGGACAGATTTCCATTCAAAACCTCAGCCTGCTTTCGATTATCTATGTATGATGAAAACCACAGATCACCGAGAATTCCTGCGGAAAATAGCTTCTAAAGAAGCACCCAATGATCTATACGGTCAAAACATTTGCTCTTTGCATTGTTCTTCCATCCCAGTGGTTATAATTTCATTGGATAGTGTCAGGTTGGAGGCGGTTGTCCGTTTTCTGAGGAAACCATGTTGTTCGTCACTCGCGTCATCCGGGAGGTACGGGGGATAAAAGTTACAAGTCTTATATTTTTTTGATGTCTGTATACTAATAATAGTTTACATGCTAAATTTCAGCTTTCTAGAACATTCGGAGATACCCTCAGAATTTTGATGATCATCAGTCAGTGACGAAATCAAGGTTTTTTAGATATCGATAAAATCTAAAGTTGAAGAGCTATGCAATTAAAACTTTAAATGTTTAATATAAGTCTGCAATTGACAATACATCCCGAGAATTTTGTTTATCTGGTATAATTCAAACCAAAGTTATAAGGGTTCAAAGAAACGTCAAAGCGCTTCGAGAAAAGGTAGGTAGTACCCTTGCGCTTCACTTGGCTCGTCTTGGCGGGGGCACTACCGTGCCCCCAGATAACATCATAAAACTTCATGCAAACGTTACGATATATACCGTTTGTTTTTGAGCGTAAACCTCGTACATTCTGATAGTATAGTATATCGTATACTATTAATCATTTTTGAGCTTAACAACAACTGTATTATAAACTTTAATAAGATCATTAATTTGTAGTGAATTTAGTAAATCGTTTAATCTATACGAATGCATAGAATACCATCAATAATAATTTATATTTATGCCATATTTACCTGCGGAGGAGTTGCTACAGTGGTGGTGGTAGCAGCAGGTCGCGTGCTGCAGCGAGCCTCACAGTCACGCTGAGTCTCGAATCTAAGCAAAAACGTTTAATAGCGAGGACCTCAGGGATTTCAGATTCTATATTTCGACGCTTGAATAATCTTCTTTGCTTACAAAAAATAATGCACCTTTTTCGGAGCAAACTCTGATGAATGGAATGGGCTGCGTCTACTTATATATAGTTCACAGAACAGTTACCTGTTTTCGTTTCCGCCACAGCCGCTGTACACAAACTGGCTGCATTGGTAGCGTGATGGGTCGTAGTACCATTGTCGGACATATGAGATGCAGTTGCCTCCATCTACAGGTAGCGTGCACAGATCTGCTGTAAGATGAATGACCCAGTTATAGGTTTATAGGTCGTTGCGATAAGTTTAATAAACTGCTTGCGAACTGTTGACGAAAGTAGAATAATTTTACCTATTTCGGATTTGCAGACTTGCGAGCACTCTTCAATTGATGAGAAGCGGTTAGCACTTCCAAGACAGCCTCCATAGGCGAACTCGTGGCACTGACCGTTGGACGGGTCGAAATAAAACTTCGTAACGTATGACTGACAAGGACCTGCATCCAATCGCTGCTTGCACACGTCTGAGACAAAATACAGTTTTAATATTAAAGGTACTCAAATGAATGTAAACAATGTAAACAAGTCAATCACAAAATTAAAGAAAAGAAGTGTTATACGCAGGCACACAATATCAATGTAGGTAAAGGGAAGATATAGTGCTGAACGGAAGATGTACTCGTTACATACCGACTCCTCGGAAGGCTCCACAGGATCGCTCGCAAGCCTCCTGCGACGAGAAGGTACCAGTGTGCCTGCAGACAGGACCAGCCTCCTGGCTGGCGTGGGACACACACTCGTGGCGGCTTGGGTCCAAGAACCACACCTCGCCGCCGTAGCGACAGCCCTCCAGTGCCTCGGGCACCATACACTCTGGTGGTCCGTCCTTACGGAAATGTGAGAAGTTTTGAAAATACTTCATCTTAGCATGTCGATGGCAAATTTTTATTAATATATCAGGCCAAAAATTTTGCAATGCGAACTCCGCGCAGGCATTCATAAGATCGTCAAGTGTGCAGGTGTCAGGGCATGCAGCGCGAGACGGACGGTAGGCCATTGTCTGTGGAGACACGCCGCATACACACTTGAGATCTGAGCTGTCCATCAACCCCCATCTGAAGAGATTGTCTTTTCTACAGCCAAGTTAGGTTCGGATTCGAGTCTATTTAAAGATTTCCAAGTCAGCAATTGCAAAGAAAATACTTGGAACATGGAGTGATGATCTAAACTCCAAGTATTGTCCCAATGATGATCTGGGCTTAAATATTACAAAACTGGTCAATATTTTATTTATTATTCGATCGGTAATAATCTTGGTCCAAAAAACTATATATGACCTCAAAAAGTTAAGACGGATAATAAAATAGGATAGGCACTTACTACGATAACTGCGGGTCCAGTCCTGCATCGACTCTCGCAAGCTTCAAGACTCTCGAATCTGCACATGCGTTTTCTTAGTATAATATTTAAAAGTATTCGATACAGTTTACTAGCGAGCTATAGCTAGTCAAACAGAACATTCAGGCGCCTTCTTTGAAAGTAAAGCAACCCAACTACTGCCCCTAATTTTCTTGACGTTTAATGGCAGATCACACTTGACAAACACCAGAAAACATATTTATGGATCGATGCTTTCTTTGCACTGTAAGTTTTAAAATATTTGTAGCAGTACCTGTTGTCATTGCCCTCACAGCCTCCGTATGTGAACTGGCTGCAAGAGTCAGTGGTAGGATCGTAGAACCAGCGCATCAAAGAATCATCGCATGGACCCTGTAGCATCGGCAGCTGACAGACATCTAGCAAAGAACAATGACATCAAAGATCATGCGGAGAGAGCAAATTGATGTGCTTCATTTTCTTAAAATATAAAAAAATAAATACCTTGCATGGGCTGACAGTAGTAGGAGCAGTAGTCCTCAAATCTAAAGTTAATTTTTTTTTTGTCCTAATCATCATTTGTCACGACTATGTGAAACTACTGACTATGTGAAATGCGTGCGTAGGGAGCGCGCTTCAGCGCACTCACTACGCTCGCATTTCACATTACACACCCACTTTCTGTCACAAATATCGTCGTCGCTTCTTTGGCCTACGCTCCTCACGCCAGCTAGCAAGACCCAATGCAAAAAACCACTAAGCAATACCGAGTTCCACTTTATTTTCTTGGTACTTTGTATGTTTTAGTGTATGTATGATTCTGTTTCCTAGTTTATTTTTGTGTCTGTTTTAAATATATATCAGAAAGGAAATGCAACTAATACGCGCCGAAATTCTTAAAATAATATCATCAGTAAACCATGAGTGAATTCATAACAACTTTGTCCATTATAAAATTCACAACCTCCTTAATAACGTGGACGCATAATGTTGCGACTCAACGCCAAGAGCGCTGGTTCACAGATTTTGGCTTTACGCCACCCTACTATACGTTGCACGATCGTAGACGACGTGTCGCCCGACCGCAGATCAGTAGTAGTGCCACCATTGAATCTTTCTCAAAAAATGAGTTTTTCCGAATCCGAGGAAGAAAATCTGATAAACCAGGAGACCCATTGATCCTGCATTGTATGATCGGATGCATCTCAAAAAAACTATAAAGGGTGTAAATAGACCCTTAACGAAGCCGAAAGGCACTTGTTGTATAATACAAACAAGTCATCTTCCTCTTCTAACATATGGCTTTCTAATGACCGCCCAATAGCAAGTAACTCGATTCAAAACATTGCGTTTTACTTTACTGATGGATGTTTAAGGCTAAAATATTTTTCATGTACCTACAATTTTATTAGTAGTGATTAAGCAGTGTTTTTTAGCGAATGTGAGTACCAATACAAACCATGTATGGTTTAATGGTACAAAGCAATAAATGAAAAAAAAAAAAAAACCATCTTTAATGAACACGTGGTGAGTGTGAACTATAATTAAACCCCAGCTTAATAGCAGTTTGACGGCAGCGCGGAAGAGCCGCTTCACGTCATCAAAATGTATATTATTATCTTATGTTATGTGTCCACTTCCTAATCCGTACCTGAGCAAATATTCATAAGCTGCGTTTGATTTAGGACGACGAAGACAGCCTCCCGCCTATACTCTACAACATGTACACGAATACACCCGACTGATGACGAATATTAACTTGTATCTGACTCACCACAAATGGGAGGCCGAACCGTAATATTCGCATTTCGATTAGAACAAACTACATTGTTCACTGCTGAAGACAGTACCATAATATTCACAGTATGATCAAAACAAATTACATTGTTCAGTATTATAATACCAACTTGTACTTGTGTTGCAAATCAATCAAACGCAGCTGATGAATACTTCTTCCTATAAAAGTCTAGCTCAGAAAAATTGCGTTGAAATTGTTGGCGCACGTTTCTGGGAGTGTGGGGTTGGCTTCACTAAGTATCACAAACTAAATTGATAGCTACGTCCTAAGGAACGCTAGGGACTGTGTCTCGTTAAAACAAACTCCGGCTGCCGAAGGTAGTAGTAGAAGTATCCAAAACTTCGTTATAAATTTCCTAAATTACTATTTAGCATAGCAAAGTAGAATTTGTAAGTGTGGAACACATATTATACAATTAAATGTATTTAAAATGTGCGGGTCACTTTTGGGGTCATAATTAGTGAATATTAGAAATTTAACTAAAAGTTGAGAATTCTCTAACGTTATTGTATGACGAACAATCGGCCATAGAGCCAGCAAAGACACAAAAAGCAGCCAGTATCATTAATAAAGTAAATTAATATTTTTGTATTTTTGTTACAGATAAATGGTTGTAATTTATTGTCAAAATTAAATAAATTAAAGAATTAAATGTTTATTTTTTATATTTCATCTCCCAAAGTTAATTCCATTCATAAAATTGTTGACCACATTTCTGACATAAAAACTCTTTACCAAGATTCAAAAAAGATTTACTATCACTATCACTATCACAATCACTATCACAATCACTATCACAATCACTATCACTATCACAATCACAATCACTATCACAATCACAATCACAATCACTATCACAATCACTATCACAATCACTATCACAATCACTATCACAATCACTATCACAATCACTATCACAATCACTATCACAATCACTATCACAATCACTATCACAATCACTATCACAATCACTATCACAATCACTATCACAATCACTATCACAATCACTATCACAATCACTATCACAATCACTATCACAATCACTATCACAATCACTATCACAATCACTATCACAATCACTATCACAATCACTATCACAATCACTATCACAATCACTATCACAATCACTATCACAATCACTATCACAATCACTATCACAATCACTATCACAATCACTATCACAATCACTATCACAATCACTATCACAATCACTATCACAATCACTATCACAATCACTATCACAATCACTATCACAATCACTATCACAATCACTATCACAATCACTATCACAATCACTATCACAATCACTATCACAATCACTATCACAATCACTATCACAATCACTATCACAATCACTATCACAATCACTATCACAATCACTATCACAATCACTATCACAATCACTATCACAATCACTATCACAATCACTATCACAATCACTATCACAATCACTATCACAATCACTATCACAATCACTATCACAATCACTATCACAATCACTATCACAATCACTATCACAATCACTATCACAATCACTATCACAATCACTATCACAATCACTATCACAATCACTATCACAATCACTATCACAATCACTATCACAATCACTATCACAATCACTATCACAATCACTATCACAATCACTATCACAATCACTATCACAATCACTATCACAATCACTATCACAATCACTATCACAATCACTATCACTATCACAATCACTATCACAATCACTATCACAATCACTATCACAATCACTATCACAATCACTATCACAATCACAATCACAATCACTATCACAATCACTATCACAATCACTATCACAATCACTATCACAATCACTATCACAATCACTATCACAATCACTATCACAATCACTATCACAATCACTATCACAATCACTATCACAATCACTATCACAATCACTATCACAATCACTATCACAATCACTATCACAATCACTATCACAATCACTATCACAATCACTATCACAATCACTATCACAATCACTATCACAATCACTATCACAATCACTATCACAATCACTATCACAATCACTATCACAATCACTATCACAATCACTATCACAATCACTATCACAATCACTATCACAATCACTATCACAATCACTATCACAATCACTATCACAATCACTATCACAATCACTATCACAATCACTATCACAATCACTATCACAATCACTATCACAATCACTATCACAATCACTATCACAATCACTATCACAATCACTATCACAATCACTATCACAATCACTATCACAATCACTATCACAATCACTATCACAATCACTATCACAATCACTATCACAATCACTATCACAATCACTATCACAATCACTATCACAATCACTATCACAATCACTATCACAATCACTATCACAATCACTATCACAATCACTATCACAATCACTATCACAATCACTATCACAATCACTATCACAATCACTATCACAATCACAATCACTATCACAATCACTATCACAATCACTATCACAATCACTATCACAATCACAATCACTATCACAATCACTATCACAATCACTATCACAATCACTATCACAATCACTATCACAATCACTATCACAATCACTATCACAATCACTATCACAATCACTATCACAATCACTATCACAATCACTATCACAATCACTATCACAATCACTATCACAATCACTATCACAATCACTATCACAATCACTATCACAATCACTATCACCATCACTATCACAATCACTTCACAATCACTATCACAATCACTTCACAATCACTATCACAATCACTATCACAATCACTATCACAATCACTATCACAATCACTATCACAATCAATATCACAATCACTATCACAATCACTATCACAATCACTATCACAATCACTATCACAATCACTATCACAATCACTATCACAATCACTATCACAATCACTATCACAATCACTATCACAATCACTATCACAATCACTATCACAATCACTATCACAATCACTATCACAATCACTATCACAATCACTATCACAATCACTATCACAATCACTATCACAATCACTATCACAATCACTATCACAATCACTATCACAATCACTATCACAATCACTATCATTATCACTGAAACTCAAACTCAAACTGTTTATTGCATTCATGTGTACATTTAGTTGTTACATATAAAGTAAGTATGTTTCAACATGAAACCCGGTTAGGGCACGGCAACATTATGGAATGGACAAAAACAAGCATCCAGTGGGTAGGTATTTAATACTGGATTGCAAGTTTGATAATAGTACATTATGATATAAGTGCGGTAAGTTGAAAACTACAGCCGAGGCGATATTACTAGCCCGAGCCGTAGGCGAGGGCGATAAAAAGCAGAGGCTGCAACTATCAAAGCGCACGTATGTCATACGACGTTTTATAACATATTTGCGAGGAAACAAATAAAAACAATACAGCGAAAAGAAAAAGCGCGTGGGATAATTTTTACTTGTTTACAAATTTGCGAGGCGCGCGCATCAGCGCTTTTTTTCGAGGCAAAGACACAAAAAGCAGCCAGTATCATTAATAAAGTAAATTAATATTTTTGTATTTTTGTTACAGATAAATGGTTGTAATTTATTGTCAAAATTAAATAAATTAAAGAATTAAATGTTTATTTTTTATATTTCATCTCCCAAAGTTAATTCCATTCATAAAATTGTTGACCACATTTCTGACATAAAAACTCTTTACCAAGATTCAAAAAAGATTTACTATCACTATCACTATCACAATCACTATCACAATCACTATCATCGTCATCGTAATCACAATCATCATCATCACAATCACAGTCATCATCCTCGTAATCACAATCATCATCCTCGTAATCACAATCATTATCATCGTAATCTCAATCATCACAATAAATCAAAAGTAACCCTGTATAGAAGTCGAATCCACCATCTTCTGGATCTCAAAATAAATGCCAAATTCGTAATTAGCACCCCTGATAATCTCGGTATCGACACCCATATTGATTTTTAGACATTTCAACCACATCGCACCCCAACAGGGGTATGATGGTATTCAGGTCCGCCATATTCTTGTTGTTTTTGTAATAAACCTGACCCGATACACTATACAAACTATACCCATGTTGATTTTCAGACTTTGTCACGCCCTATCGTGCCTCTCTTAGGTGTTGAATTCTGAAAAAACCTGAAACCCGTTTCTACTCATTTATCAATAGGAGCACTCCTGTGAAGTTTCGAATAAAAAAGTCTAACTAATCTTGTTTCCCCTTACAAACTTTGGAGCCCCGTTTATCCCCCTTAGGGGGTGAATTTGGAAAAATCCTTTCTTAGTGCACCCCTAGACCACATAACGAACCTACTTGCCAAATTTGGAATCTGTAGACCCCGCTGTTTGGGCTGTGCGTTGATATGTCAGGAAGTCAGTCAGTCAGTCAGTTTATCATTTTTAACCGACTTCAAAAAGGAGGAGGTTCCCAATTCGTCGTTGTTGAAGTCGGTTTTATTTTTTGCAAAAAAGTTTTATATATATAGATTGGAAATATATAGGAACTATTGTAAAGATTATGAAAAAAAAGTGATGAATGTCGGATTTGTGCGGTGAAAGTAATTCAAACTGTTTTCATTTTGACAGTGAAACAAACCCACTGGAGGGGATAAAGATTTCAGTGTTGGTACTAAGCACCTGTCTGCACCACACATGGATAGTATCGACCACAGCTCTTCCATCCACACACTGTCATAGGCCTTCTCCTAGTCTACGAAAGCACTGTAAACTTTCTTGTGCGCCAGATGGTTTTACTTTATATTTTAATAATATTCTTTGCTAAGCCACATGTGTTTCAAACAGCTTCCAATAACGATGTACTTACATACTAAGGAGATGTCATGTAGGTACTATATTAAAAGAGTGATTGCTTACCTGATGAGACAGTGAAACCTTCGTTGGTTGTACTAAGTGTACTGGTTTCAACTTCTGATGCTCCTGTTGTGTTTTCTGTCGTTTCAGTAAGTCCTCCCCCGGTCGAGGTTTCTAAAAGAAAGTCAAAATGTATCCAAAACTTCGTTATAAATTTCCTAAATTACTATTTAGCATAGCAAAGTAGAATTTGTAAGTGTGGAACACATATTATACAATTAAATGTATTTAAAATGTGCGGGTCACTTTTGGGGTCATAATTAGTGAATATTAGAAATTTAACTAAAAGTTGAGAATTCTCTAACGTTATTGTATGACGAACAATCGGCCATAGAGCTTTGTTTACCTATAATAGTTTTCGAGTTCCAAAACTTACCCGTGGGTGCTTCAGGTGTTCTCAAGGTGATGGTAGTGGTTGTCTCCGCGTTCGTTGGACACTGGAATCCAAGACTGGGCGCCACCGTACCTCGCGGTACGAAAACTTCGTGGTCACTGAGAAGCCCTTCTGGCTTATACGCTCGCACGAAAACCTTCCACGACGCCGGCTGGCCTACTCCATTGTTTGCTCCACACGTGTACGTCCCGAGATTGTTCATTGTTAGATTTCTGATGAGGAGGACATTTTCTCTCGGTTCGTACTCCGTATCGTTATGCAGCAGCGTGTTTTCCTTGTTGCTGCGGTACCACTCCACGGATGATAGCGGATACCCGTTCGGTGAGCAGCACACTTGGAACGGACGGTAGAGCTCGCCGATCACCCAGGCGTTCTCTCCTGCAATCCTCACTGGTTCTACCAGCCCCCGATTGTCAGAGAATAAATATTAGTAAATGCATAACTTTATTGCAGTGTGCTCTGAATTTAACGTAATGTGTAACGATGTTTGTTTGTTAAAGATTTCCGTAACTTAAATACGTCGAATTTTGAATCGAAAATACAATTATTCTACAACCTTTTAGTTAAAATGTTTGCAACATTCAAAATCAGTATCATCGACCCGTGCGGCTGTTATTATTTAGCCACGAGCTCCTCTTATACCAACTGACATCAAACTCTTTATAGCAATACTAGCTGTTGTCCGCGGCTTCGCCCGCGTGAAGTTCGGTTACTGTCCCACTGGATCATACTAAATAGTATCCTACATCCAAGTTATGAACTATATATGTGCCAAATTTCATTTACATTTATTTAATCACTATCACAATCACTATCACAATCACTATCACAATCACTATCACAATCACTATCACAATCACTATCACAATCACTATCACAATCACTATCACAATCACTATCACAATCACTATCACAATCACTATCACAATCACTATCACAATCACTATCACAATCACTATCACAATCACTATCACAATCACTATCACAATCACTATCACAATCACTATCACAATCACTATCACAATCACTATCACAATCACTATCACAATCACTATCACAATCACTATCACAATCACTATCACAATCACTATCACAATCACTATCACAATCACTATCACAATCACTATCACAATCACTATCACAATCACTATCACAATCACTATCACAATCACTATCACAATCACTATCACAATCACTATCACAATCACTATCACAATCACTATCACAATCACTATCACAATCACTATCACAATCACTATCACAATCACTATCACAATCACTATCACAATCACTATCACAATCACTATCACAATCACTATCACAATCACTATCACAATCACTATCACAATCACTATCACAATCACTATCACAATCACTATCACAATCACTATCACAATCACTATCACAATCACTATCACAATCACTATCACAATCACTATCACAATCACTATCACAATCACTATCACAATCACTATCACAATCACTATCACAATCACTATCACAATCACTATCACAATCACTATCACAATCACTATCACAATCACTATCACAATCACTATCACAATCACTATCACAATCACTATCACAATCACTATCACAATCACTATCATTATCACTGAAACTCAAACTCAAACTGTTTATTGCATTCATGTGTACATTTAGTTGTTACATATAAAGTAAGTATGTTTCAACATGAAACCCGGTTAGGGCACGGCAACATTATGGAATGGACAAAAACAAGCATCCAGTGGGTAGGTATTTAATACTGGATTGCAAGTTTGATAATAGTACATTATGATATAAGTGCGGTAAGTTGAAAACTACAGCCGAGGCGATATTACTAGCCCGAGCCGTAGGCGAGGGCGATAAAAAGCAGAGGCTGCAACTATCAAAGCGCACGTATGTCATACGACGTTTTATAACATATTTGCGAGGAAACAAATAAAAACAATACAGCGAAAAGAAAAAGCGCGTGGGATAATTTTTACTTGTTTACAAATTTGCGAGGCGCGCGCATCAGCGCTTTTTTTCGAGGCAAAGACACAAAAAGCAGCCAGTATCATTAATAAAGTAAATTAATATTTTTGTATTTTTGTTACAGATAAATGGTTGTAATTTATTGTCAAAATTAAATAAATTAAAGAATTAAATGTTTATTTTTTATATTTCATCTCCCAAAGTTAATTCCATTCATAAAATTGTTGACCACATTTCTGACATAAAAACTCTTTACCAAGATTCAAAAAAGATTTACTATCACTATCACTATCACAATCACTATCACAATCACTATCATCGTCATCGTAATCACAATCATCATCATCACAATCACAGTCATCATCCTCGTAATCACAATCATCATCCTCGTAATCACAATCATTATCATCGTAATCTCAATCATCACAATAAATCAAAAGTAACCCTGTATAGAAGTCGAATCCACCATCTTCTGGATCTCAAAATAAATGCCAAATTCGTAATTAGCACCCCTGATAATCTCGGTATCGACACCCATATTGATTTTTAGACATTTCAACCACATCGCACCCCAACAGGGGTATGATGGTATTCAGGTCCGCCATATTCTTGTTGTTTTTGTAATAAACCTGACCCGATACACTATACAAACTATACCCGCCCTATCGTGCCTCTCTTAGGTGTTGAATTCTGAAAAAACCTGAAACCCGTTTCTACTCATTTATCAATAGGAGCACTCCTGTGAAGTTTCGAATAAAAAAGTCTAACTAATCTTGTTTCCCCTTACAAACTTTGGAGCCCCGTTTATCCCCCTTAGGGGGTGAATTTGGAAAAATCCTTTCTTAGTGCACCCCTAGACCACATAACGAACCTACTTGCCAAATTTGGAATCTGTAGACCCCGCTGTTTGGGCTGTGCGTTGATATGTCAGGAAGTCAGTCAGTCAGTCAGTTTATCATTTTTAACCGACTTCAAAAAGGAGGAGGTTCCCAATTCGTCGTTGTTGAAGTCGGTTTTATTTTTTGCAAAAAAGTTTTATATATATAGATTGGAAATATATAGGAACTATTGTAAAGATTATGAAAAAAAAGTGATGAATGTCGGATTTGTGCGGTGAAAGTAATTCAAACTGTTTTCATTTTGACAGTGAAACAAACCCACTGGAGGGGATAAAGATTTCAGTGTTGGTACTAAGCACCTGTCTGCACCACACATGGATAGTATCGACCACAGCTCTTCCATCCACACACTGTCATAGGCCTTCTCCTAGTCTACGAAAGCACTGTAAACTTTCTTGTGCGCCAGATGGTTTTACTTTATATTTTAATAATATTCTTTGCTAAGCCACATGTGTTTCAAACAGCTTCCAATAACGATGTACTTACATACTAAGGAGATGTCATGTAGGTACTATATTAAAAGAGTGATTGCTTACCTGATGAGACAGTGAAACCTTCGTTGGTTGTACTAAGTGTACTGGTTTCAACTTCTGATGCTCCTGTTGTGTTTTCTGTCGTTTCAGTAAGTCCTCCCCCGGTCGAGGTTTCTAAAAGAAAGTCAAAATGTATCCAAAACTTCGTTATAAATTTCCTAAATTACTATTTAGCATAGCAAAGTAGAATTTGTAAGTGTGGAACACATATTATACAATTAAATGTATTTAAAATGTGCGGGTCACTTTTGGGGTCATAATTAGTGAATATTAGAAATTTAACTAAAAGTTGAGAATTCTCTAACGTTATTGTATGACGAACAATCGGCCATAGAGCTTTGTTTACCTATAATAGTTTTCGAGTTCCAAAACTTACCCGTGGGTGCTTCAGTTGTTCTCAAGGTGATGGTAGTGGTTGTCTCCGCGTTCGTTGGACACTGGAATCCAAGACTGGGCGCCACCGTACCTCGCGGTACGAAAACTTCGTGGTCACTGAGAAGCCCTTCTGGCTTATACGCTCGCACGAAAACCTTCCACGACGCCGGCTGGCCTACTCCATTGTTTGCTCCACACGTGTACGTCCCGAGATTGTTCATTGTTAGATTTCTGATGAGGAGGACATTTTCTCTCGGTTCGTACTCCGTATCGTTATGCAGCAGCGTGTTTTCCTTGTTGCTGCGGTACCACTCCACGGATGATAGCGGATACCCGTTCGGTGAGCAGCACACTTGGAACGGACGGTAGAGCTCGCCGATCACCCAGGCGTTCTCTCCTGCAATCCTCACTGGTTCTACCAGCCCCCGATTGTCAGAGAATAAATATTAGTAAATGCATAACTTTATTGCAGTGTGCTCTGAATTTAACGTAATGTGTAACGATGTTTGTTTGTTAAAGATTTCCGTAACTTAAATACGTCGAATTTTGAATCGAAAATACAATTATTCTACAACCTTTTAGTTAAAATGTTTGCAACATTCAAAATCAGTATCATCGACCCGTGCGGCTGTTATTATTTAGCCACGAGCTCCTCTTATACCAACTGACATCAAACTCTTTATAGCAATACTAGCTGTTGTCCGCGGCTTCGCCCGCGTGAAGTTCGGTTACTGTCCCACTGGATCATACTAAATAGTATCCTACATCCAAGTTATGAACTATATATGTGCCAAATTTCATTTACATTTATTTAATCACTATCACAATCACTATCACAATCACTATCACAATCACTATCACAATCACTATCACAATCACTATCACAATCACTATCACAATCACTATCACAATCACTATCACAATCACTATCACAATCACTATCACAATCACTATCACAATCACTATCACAATCACTATCACAATCACTATCACAATCACTATCACAATCACTATCACAATCACTATCACAATCACTATCACAATCACTATCACAATCACTATCACAATCACTATCACAATCACTATCACAATCACTATCACAATCACTATCACAATCACTATCACAATCACTATCACAATCACTATCACAATCACTATCACAATCACTATCACAATCACTATCACAATCACTATCACAATCACTATCACAATCACTATCACAATCACTATCACAATCACTATCACAATCACTATCACAATCACTATCACAATCACTATCACAATCACTATCACAATCACTATCACAATCACTATCACAATCACTATCACAATCACTATCACAATCACTATCACAATCACTATCACAATCACTATCACAATCACTATCACAATCACTATCACAATCACTATCACAATCACTATCACAATCACTATCACAATCACTATCACAATCACTATCACAATCACTATCACAATCACTATCACAATCACTATCACAATCACTATCACAATCACTATCACAATCACTATCACAATCACTATCACAATCACTATCACAATCACTATCACAATCACTATCACAATCACTATCACAATCACTATCACAATCACTATCACAATCACTATCACAATCACTATCACAATCACTATCACAATCACTATCACAATCACTATCACAATCACTATCACAATCACTATCACAATCACTATCACAATCACTATCACAATCACTATCACAATCACTATCACAATCACTATCACAATCACTATCACAATCACTATCACAATCACTATCACAATCACTATCACAATCACTATCACAATCACTATCACAATCACTATCACAATCACTATCACAATCACTATCACAATCACTATCACAATCACTATCACAATCACTATCACAATCACTATCACAATCACTATCACAATCACTATCACAATCACTATCACAATCACTATCACAATCACTATCACAATCACTATCACAATCACTATCACAATCACTATCACAATCACTATCACAATCACTATCACAATCACTATCACAATCACTATCACAATCACTATCACAATCACTATCACAATCACTATCACAATCACTATCACAATCACTATCACAATCACTATCACAATCACTATCACAATCACTATCACAATCACTATCACAATCACTATCACAATCACTATCACAATCACTATCACAATCACTATCACAATCACTATCACAATCACTATCACAATCACTATCACAATCACTATCACAATCACTATCACAATCACTATCACAATCACTATCACAATCACTATCACAATCACTATCACAATCACTATCACAATCACTATCACAATCACTATCACAATCACTATCACAATCACTATCACAATCACTATCACAATCACTATCACAATCACTATCACAATCACTATCACAATCACTATCACAATCACTATCACAATCACTATCACAATCACTATCACAATCACTATCACAATCACTATCACAATCACTATCACAATCACTATCACAATCACTATCACAATCACTATCACAATCACTATCACAATCACTATCACAATCACTATCACAATCACTATCACAATCACTATCACAATCACTATCACAATCACTATCACAATCACTATCACAATCACTATCACAATCACTATCACAATCACTATCACAATCACTATCACAATCACTATCACAATCACTATCACAATCACTATCACAATCACTATCACAATCACTATCACAATCACTATCACAATCACTATCACAATCACTATCACAATCACTATCACAATCACTATCACAATCACTATCACAATCACTATCACAATCACTATCACAATCACTATCACAATCACTATCACAATCACTATCACAATCACTATCACAATCACTATCACAATCACTATCACAATCACTATCACAATCACTATCACAATCACTATCACAATCACTATCACAATCACTATCACAATCACTATCACAATCACTATCACAATCACTATCACAATCACTATCACAATCACTATCACAATCACTATCACAATCACTATCACAATCACTATCACAATCACTATCACAATCACTATCACAAACACCATCATATGGATCTCAAAATAAATGCCATATTCGTAATCAGCACCCCTGATAATCTCGGTATCGACACCCATATTGATTTTCAGTCATTTCAACCCCATCGCACCCCAACAGGGGATGAAGATATTTCAGGTCCGCCATATTCAATCTTAAAATCGTTGTTTTTGTAATACACCTGACCCGATACGCCATACAAACTATACCCATGTTGATTTTCAGACTTTGTCACCCCATTTCCCCCTCTTAGGGGTTGAATTCTGTAAAAACCTGAAAGCCGTTTCTACTCATTTATCAATAGGAACCCTCCTGTGTAGTTTCGAATAAAATAGTCTAACTAATCTTGTTTCCCCATACAAACTTTGGAACCCCGTTTAACCCCTTTCGGGGGTGAATTTTGAAAAATCCTTTTTTAGTGCACCCCTAGACCACATAAGGAACCTACTTGCCAAATTTGGAATCTGTAGACCCAGCG
>CAWKXZ010000003.1:0-53298 GCA_963853795.1 Xestia rhomboidea
ATCATGTGACATCCTTAAAAAAGAACAGTTTGGATTTAGGAAGGGGAGCTCCACGGCTTCAGCATGTTTCTCCTTAATAAAACGAATAACCGAAAGTCTAAACCAAAAATCCAAAATAGGCTGTGTCTTTCTAGACATGACAAAAGCCTTTGACTTTGTCTGCCATAAAACATTACTCTCCAAACTTTCTGACTATGGAATCCGCGGGAAGGCCAACGATTGGATCAAAAGTTTTCTTACCGACCGAATGCAATGCGTAGAAATAAGAAGAAATTATCAAAATGAACAAAAAACATTCAGATCAAAATACAGACAAAACAACTTCGGCACACCTCAAGGAGGAATTTTATCCCCTCTTTTCTTTCTAGTATACATCAACGACCTACCAGAGGTGATTAACGAGGAGTGCGTACTATTTGCTGATGACACAACATTGATTATTAAAAGCGACGATAATAAAGACCTAGAAAAACGAATTGCTGAAGCACTAGACAAGGCAATCAAATGGCTAGAAAAAAACAACCTAAAAATAAACATGACAAAAACAAATATAATAAAATTCCAAGCACTCAATACAAACACATATACACTAGACATCCAGTATAACAATTGCCCCCTTTTTTTTTTTTTTTTTTTTTTTTTTTCGGATGGGAAATCATCAAATGACTTCTCCCGCTCTGGGCTGAGCAGGAGGGAGTGTCAGACTTTTACTGACTAAAACCCATCCATGTTCCTTCATCGCCCTTTGTGTTCCGGGGCCACGGTATCTCTTTCGAATAGTCCCGCAGCCCCGGCAGGCTTCGGTCCTTGCGGACCCCTTCCTTATTGCTGACTCTCTTTGAGGCGCGCGTGGAACACGAACGCGCCGTCGACACGGCCTGTCGTCATGAGACGGACGGACGGCGAGCTAGCCCATAGCTCCCCGTCCACAGGCCCGCGCCTACGGTGGCCGGAAGCCACCACGTGGCCCCCGACGCCCGAGGCGTCTCCCGCGGCGGCCGGGACGTGAGGATCTCTCCCTGTCCTGTTCCGCCACCTCCTTCGCTAGCATGACTGCTTCGCAGAAGGAGGTGACGGCGTCCCATTCCGTCTCGATAACAATTGCCCCTTAAATATTGTTAATGAATGTGTATTCTTAGGTATAACCGTGGACAGAAATTGCAGTTGGAAACCACACATAGAAAACATACTCAAAAAAATTGATCGCTTTGTGTATGTCCTGAAAAGAATAAGACAAACGGTCAATCTAAATACCGCAATGGTTGCTTACCATGCTTATGTAGCATCTGTACTCAGATATGGTCTTATAATTTGGGGGAACTCAGTAGACGTGGAAAGAGTTTTTAAAGGACAAAAAAAATGCGTCCGGGCAATGTGTGGAGCCCACTTTTTAGATAGCTGTAAACCATTATTTCAAAAGCTTAAGATACTGCCTTTACCATGTCTTTACATTTTTGAAATATGCATTTTTGTAAAAAAAAAATATAATTTATTCGAAAAAACCAGTTACAAAATAAATAGTAGAACACGGCACAAAGACAAATTGAAATTACCCCAAATAAAATTAATGCTATTTAAAAGAAACACTTACTGCATGGCAATTATTATATATAACCACTTGCCAAATAGTATTCAGGACTTGCCATTGCCGTTGTTCAAAAGGGTATTGTCCAGACTGTTATTAGGAAAAAACTATTACAGTGTTCAAGAATACTTAGAGGATAAGTCGTTGGTCGGTAGTGACTAAAATTAAAATAGCCTTTAGTCCACCACATGACATAGTCATTGTTAATTATTATTATCACTACAATACAATCTTTAATAATATATTTTTCATAATTGATTCTCTAATCCATAATAATTTATTAATATAGTAGTTTATTTATTAATGGTTTTGACTTTCACATAGGTATTCTAATTGACATTATCTCCTGTATTTTTATTTTTTTGACATCTATAATTTTTGTTATCTAATAAATTTTATTGTTGACATTTTGAGAAAATATATGGATCAAGTTGCTTTGACATTATTGTTTTGATGGTATTAAGGGGTAATGGTATTTTCTACACGTTAAACTTTATTTAGATTTATAATAATATCTTTAAACGCCATCCCAAACACTCTGTATAAATATAAATATAGCTTTTTTTTGTATAAAAATATTTGTACGCCATATTATGGCAGGATATGCTGGAACCATTATTGTAACATCTATTTGTACCATATCCTAACAAATAAACATTTTTGATTTGATTTGACCTGCACTGAACACTGAACCTTGCACCGTAGCAGGTCACGAGAGGGGCGATCAATGAAAAGTAAGCGGACAAGTAAGCAGTCTTGTGAGCGACGACAGCTCCGGAGCCTTACAGTACAGGAGGAAGGGGAGAATTCTAGAACTATTCATAAGAGGTTGTCTAAAAGGCATCGAGCACGTAGTCATTCACCAAGGTCAAGTTCAGATGAAAGATCTCCTTGTAGGAAAAGAAGTACTACTTTAAGTAATGTAGATTTAGTGAAGAAGCTGTTAAATGTTATAACAAGTAAAAATACCACCAATGTAGACAGATTTCCAGTACTAAATGTTGTGCCTGATTTTGATCCAATGTCTCATGAGCAGACAGTGGAGACCTGGATACATAAGGTTGAAGAATGCGCTCAGATTTATGGGTGGTCAGATAAACAAATTGTCCACTATGCAATGCCAAAACTTTGTGGCGTTGCTAAAACCTGGTATCAGGGTCTCTTCTCTATTACAGCCGCCAGACCACTACAGACGAACAAAAGTTTCATTCTTACGAACTTGAAACTGTGGCTGTAATAGCATCGCTAAATAAATTTCGCGTTTATTTGCTTGGAATTAAATTCACCATTGTGACAGATTGCAACTGCTTGCGTACAACGCTAAAAAAACGAGATTTAATACCGCGAGTAGCAAGATGGTGGATTCAATTCCAAGAATACGACTGTTCCATTGAATATAGACCAGGTGAAAGTATGGCACATGCCGACGCACTCAGTAGGTGCCCCATCCCCGGTGAGGACTGTGAAACTCGTGTCTTAGATATACTAACCGTAGGTTCCCAAGACTGGATTGCAACGGTACAAGATAATTATGACGAGACTAAACGTATTAAAGACGTGCTAACTGATCCGGAATCGAAAAACGTCGCAGACATAACTAAGAATTACAAAATCAAGAACGGTAGAGTGTATCGTATCATAGAACCAGGCGTGCTCAGATGGATGGTACCAAAAGGTGTGCGTTGGCAAATTCTTAAGGCAAATCACGACGAAGTTGGACACTTCGGGTTCGAAAAGACACTAGAACGGATTAAAGCCACCTTCTGGTTCCCAAAAATGCGAAGGTTCATAAAAAAATATGTCAATGCATGTCTCGAATGCGCCCATCATAAAGTCCCGTCGGGAAGCAAGTCTGGCTTACTTCATCCCATCCCGAAAACACGTTCCACACTATACATGCAGATCATCTAGGCCCATTCAACCGAAGTAAACGGGGAAATTGCTATATACTTGTCATTATTGATTCTTTCACAAAATACATTAATATTACACCGGTGCGCAATACAAAGTCTTCTACAAGTGTACGTTTTCTTCAAGAACATATTAGCTACTTCGGGACACCAACAAGACTCATTAATGACCATGGTACGAGTTTTACGGGAAAGAAATTTCAGGAGTATGTTAAGTCATTAGGTATAAAACATATATTTAATGCCGTGGCTACCCCTCGAGCTAATAGCCAGGTAGAACGGTATAACCGTACTATCCTGGCTGCATTAGGCTCTATATCTCACGAAAAACCTAAGGGAAACTGGAATGATTACTTACCAGATATTCAATTAGGTATAAATATCACTACACACTCCACAACAAAGAAAACTCCTATGGAACTTCTCTTTGGCTATGGGGCTACTCACCCATCTTTGGGTACTCTAAATGAAATTATACATGATGTTGGCAAAGATGTTAGTAACTTGGAAGATTTACGTGAAACGGCGAAGGATTTAATAGCACAACAACAAGACAAAGATAAGGCTCGTTATGACTTACATAGGAAACGGGGAAATGATTTTATAGTTGGTGACCTAGTTAGAGTTCTTAGAAATATTCCTAGTCAAGATGGTCAATCCAGAAAACTGGAAGCTAAATGTCTCGGGCCCTATAGAATTAAAAAAGTACTCCCTAATGATAGGTTTGTTATTGAAGACACTCCGTTAACAAAGAAAGGGAAAACTTATGAAGCTATAGTTGCATTAGATAAGCTGTTCCCATGGTTAAGTTTTGGTAGCGCTCATGATGACATGTCTTCAACCGAAGAGGTTGACGAAGACCAATGTAATGAATAATATAAACACCAAAGTTGACGTCTGTTTGTAAAGTTACAAGATTATGATTGAGTTAAGTACAGTTACACCAAAGCATTTGTTACACTTCAATGCAGAGATTGGCAACGTCATGGACAATCTCTGGGCGAAGTCATGGCCGGCCTAGTGCTCTTGGAGATTATAAAAAGATCTTGGTAACCATGCGGTCAAGCAAGAGTTGGCAGCGTTATGGTCATCTCCTGTAAAGTAGCATGGTTTTTTTTTTTTTTTGGGAATGGCATCTCGCAGTTCAGGCTAGAAGAGACTGGCTACTGCTTAACCGGACTAGACCTGTGGATGCCTTGAAGCTAAGGCCTCCAGCCAGGGGCATGTTAACTAAAAACTAAGCGACCAAACCTAAGGGCACCCCCTGTGGGGTACAAATCTCGGCTTAGGGCGTCGCTGGGGGCAGCAAAGGGACTGGCTGGATCTAAGTGTCATTATTTAGGGGCTCGTTTGACATTACTGGCTCAGCATCGCGGGCTGGCTCTAGCAAGGGTCGGGGGGGAATTGATCGGGGATTACGCGCCGGACCTCGGCGGCGAGGTCGGTATGTCTTCGGTTTGTATTTGTATTTTCTACGTACGGTGCTGGTGTCTTTGCTACTCTCCTGTAAGAGGGTAATAGCGTCGTCGGGGGAGACTAGAGTGTGCCGAGGACGGCGGACTGAGCTGATACGCGATGGGTCATATCGGGCGGCCGATGCGATCAAGGGGTTCCTATGCTTGATAGAGGAGTTGAAAAAACGCTTTGCAAGACGTTTCATGAATTGCTGGATGGTGGGGATTCTAAGATCTAAGTGTAGACTATCGTTACGGACGTACGGGGGGGCTCCGGTGATCTTACGGAGAAAGCGGTTCTGCAAGGTCTGCATCCTGTGGATGTGGCGGGGATGGGCATGAGCGAATACGACACAAGCGTATGTCATGATGGGTCGGATAACTGCTGTGTAAAGACGCAACTTGCACTTGAGTGACAACTTGCTCTTTTTGACTAGCATGAAGTGGAGTCTGCTCATGGCAAAGGCTGCTCGGTTACGAGCTGCTTTGATATGAGCCGCGAAGGTCAGGTGTTCGTCGAGGATGACACCGAGGTACTTGGCTTGCTTCTCCCAAGGGATAGGCTTGCCGAACATAGTGATGGGGGCAGGAGACGGTCGCTGATGGCGTAACTTCTGGTAGAGTACAGCCTGGCTCTTCTCAGGGTTTACTTCGATCCTCCACTTACGAAACCAAGTGCCGAGGGAATCGGCGGCTTGTTGAAGTGCACGATGGATGTAAACCTGAGAGCGGCCGGTGTAATAAATAGCCGTGTCGTCGGCAAATAGGGCTACCTGAACTTTCTTGTTCGTTGGGATGTCGCTGGTGAACGAGAGGAGAGAGGACGGAGCCCTGAGGGACTCCGGCTCGGATGGGGTGGGGAGAAGATAGAGTCTTTCCCACGCGGTAGCGGAAGGTGCGATCCGACAGAAAGTCTCGTAAGATGAGAACGAGACGGTCCGGCACGCCGAGTTTGTACAGCTTGTATAATAAGCTGTTGTGCCAGACCTTGTCGAAGGCTTTCGCTATATCGAAATACAACACCCCCGTCATCGCTCCACGCTGGAAACCAGCGCTCAAGTGTTCGACGATGCGGTGGACTTGGTGTATACAAGAATGTTCGGTTCTGAAACCGAACTGTTGGTCGGGAATGAGGCCTTTTGTCTCGGCATAATCTCTGAGTCGCTTATAAATAAGTCTCTCATAGATTTTGCCGAGCGCGCTCAGGAGACTGATCGGCCTGTAGCTCGAAGGCTGAGCTTTCGGTTTCCCAGGTTTGGGAATACCGATGACGGTGGCCTCTTTCCACACTTGGGGAAACAAGTTGTTGCTCAAGGCGCCATTGAAGATGGCTGCCAAGAGGACTATGAGCTGAGCGGGGAAGGTTTTAAAAATCCTATTGGTGAAGCCGTCGGCGCCAGGGGCTTTCCGAGGCTTGAGCTTGTCGATGACCTCGTCTGGAGTGACGGGAGGGAGGGGATCATCGGGGTCTTCTACGGGAGGGAGTGCAGCTCTTCGTTCGACTTCTGCATCCACCTCATCGAGGTGCTGCTTGTCTACTGGAAGGGTGCTAGGGGAGCACTGTGATTCCAAACTGTCGGCCAGGCATTCTGCCTTCTCGGAGTCGTCAAAAGCGACGCTCTTGTCAGGACGGATGAGAGGTGGAGAAGAGGCCTCCTCGGAGGACCTCAGCTTCCTCTGAAGAAAGTAGCATGGGAAGATCATGTCATGTTAATGTTAAATGATTTACCAAACTAGCCCCCGTTCCATATATCCCTACCGACATATCCCCACTGGTAGGGATACTTGGAATTTTTTTTCCAACTATTGCTACCAGTTGGGATATATGGAACTTTCTACTCCATGTGTCCCTACTGACCCGCACTGGTGGGGATAGTTGGATTTTTTTTCCATTTATCGCTACCAGTAGGGATAAGTTTTCAAGGGTTTCTTTATATGATTAATTAGTGGTTCCTGAATTACTTGTTGGCCTGTTTGAAGGTCCCTCTGCTGGGCAAAGGCCTCCCCTTTCTCCTTCTAAACCTCCATGGGAGTATAATCTTATATTTTAAGTTAACTCAAATAAAGTTTTGTTTTTAACAATAGCTAATTTAGTATGGGTTTGTTTGATTTAATTAAAATCAATCATTTTAATATACTATAATTATATTTTCGCGATTTTCTTTTGTTTTTTTTTAAATATTTTGTATCACAAGTAATTCAAGAACCACTAATTAATCATATAAAGAAACCCTTGAAAACTTATCCCTACTGGTAGCGACAAATGGAAAAAAAACCAACTATCCCCACCAGTGCGGGTCAGTAGAAAGTTCCATATATCCCAACCGGTAGCGACAGTTGGAAAAAAAATCCAAGTATCCCTACCAGTGGGGATATGTCGGTAGGGATATATGGAACGGGGGCAAACTAGAAATCAGTTTAAATAAAGAATATTTATAGTGAGATATGGGCTTGTCAGAGGTGGCAGTGTCATGGCTCCTCTAGCATCCTTCCTATGGTAAGAATACGGAAAATTCATCCAATATATTTTCATGTAGGATTTGATCATCAAGAGCTTTTACATTATGAATGTGATGCAACTTTGATTGTTATACTAGATATTGTTTTTTTTAGTTTTGAGATAGTAATACTATTTAGGCGGAAGTATGTTACTTTTAAGTAATTTTACGATACCTATGTACTTGTAAACCAGGTTATCTGACATCTATGTCAAAAGTAATGTTTTAATATTTGTCTTTCTTCTCTTTTTATAAAATTGCAAATATTTTTTTACGAGGGCTCTCGTTATTTAGTTAGTCGGATGGCCGAGTTGTTAGACTAAAAGGTTCAGTTAGGTTATTAACAGTACAAATTGGCTATTAAACGTAACGAATAGTGTTCAATGTGATACTAGTTAGCAATATTTTCAATTACGTTAAAGATTACTATAGATTTTATTAATGTTTGTCGTCACAATTGTATTTATAGTTTTGTAATTGGCAACATTTTGTTGGTGTGACCCGTAGTCACAAATTTTCGGATTTTGACGTTTGTCAAAAAAACTGGGAGATAAAAAAACGGCGGGAAATGGGCAGAGGGGAAAAATCGCCGTTGTGGTGTGGAGACTGAAAAACTCTAGACTGAATCTATTACCTATTATAATAAGTGACTAGAAAATACCTTATGTTATAAGTATCTACTGTTGTTGATTGGTTGGTGTAATAAACCTATGTTTGTACCTATACGACAAAGGAGTTTCCTTAAACAAAACACCTCACAGAATAGAGCTATTTAGTTATTAGAATGAAAAGGGGCACATATTTAGTATCGTTTGGCAGGAGGAGAGAGGGGGGGAGGTGCCCCCTGTGCCCTGGCACCACTTCCATGTAAAGAAGACGCACCGTTCTTAAGAAAACCCAATTACAGTAACCTAACCTCAAAACACTTTTAGAACCTGCTACGACTCCAAGACGCGCTCTCGCTACGCTCGCATTTTACATGACACAACAACTTTCTGTGACAAATGTCGTCGTCACACCGCCAGCCTTCGGCCTACGCTCCTCATGCCAGCTAGCATGACTATTAGGTCAATTTTAGCACTTGACGCGCTTTTTGGCGTCGCTTCACGTTCCGAACATGAAATGAAATGATGATGATGATGATATGATGTTTATTTTTGCAAGTAGGCTTTTACAAACACTTTTACACGTCATTTTTTAAAAACTAGATGGGGCCGGTGTTTCGTACCTGACTACTTTGAGAAGAAACAGCCGAAACAAACTCAGAGGTCACAGTCCCTTTTGAAGTCCAGACATAATCTTGCTCAATTCACATGAGGACTATGCAGATTAGTGTCCGAGATGGTCTTTTGAAGAAAGAACCACACAGATTTGAGTGGACCTGTCCAGTCAGTGCAAGCATTTGTCAGTTGGGCTGCGGGACTATTCGAAAGAGATACCGTGGCCCCGGAACACAAAGGGCGATGAAGGAACATGGATGGGTTTTAGTCAGTAAAAGTCTGACGACACTCCCTCCTGCTCAGCCCAGAGCGGGAGAAGTCATTTGATGATTTCCCATCCTAAAAAAAAAAAAAAAAAAGCATTTGTCAGTTATCGTGTAGCTCGACTTATAAGTCAAGGAGCTCAACGAAACGACGAACAATACCAAAGAAGGACCTTTGGGTAGGTCGCTTATAGTACTCAAACTGCCAGATAGTCGTGGGGATAAAAATAAAAAAATAAAATATGTGAGTGGGTCACATATTTTATTTTTTTATTTTTATCCCCTCATTGTCCTCAAAAAAAAAAAAATAATTTACAAAATGAATGTCAATAAAAAAAAACATCAATATGTCACAATAATAATAAAAAAAGTAAAATACTTAACAAAATAAGTATTCCGGTCAAATCAGTAAATGTCACATAAAATAATAAAAAATAAAGTAAAAAAATAATAAAATACTGAAATAAGTATTCATGTCAAATCATTCAATGTCAAAGTGTTTACAAGAAAGGAATCAATAATAAATAAGCGAAGTCCGAAATTTCGACATTCACAGAGTAAAGGAGACAATTTTTTTTAGGCCCACTTAGACGTTGCGTTTATTATTCATATTACACCAAAAATAAGCAACAGTTTTATCATAGTAACAAACAAAAGGTTACATAGAAACGAAACCGGAATCTTAAAATCAAAATAAAAAGTTATATTATGATATTTTTTTGCGAGTCAAATCATTCCTGTTGTGGTCAATGTCATTTGACAGAAAATACTTACGTAAAAAGGGACGTTTTTTCCGTTTACAAAAAATCTACGGTACCCAGTGGTAATCATATTATTATCGGCTTTAATTAAAACAGAATAGAATATAAAAATAAATATTATTAAACTGTGTGCATTTTAATGCTATTTTTAAAGGTTTACGCTAAAATCGCGTAGATGGTTTAAACAATTGTTCGGTGTTTTCACCGAACACCTTAGTTTGCACTATCGGCGTGACGCGTTAACCTAATTAACAGACTTCAGTTATTACTTAGTATTTTATATTATATTCAGTGCACTTTTGTCTACCGCGTTAGCCGGGTGTATTCTAACATTATAATAACATCAACATTTCATTCACATTTTAACATTAAGAACATTTTGAGTGAGACAATAAATAGTGGTAAACATAAACCTTGGTTTCTACTCAACAACACTCGACCTCGCTGCGTACCCCGACAACAATCAACGTGTACAACAACTTCATTATTTTGACATTTACTCTTTCTGTTTATTTCGATTTTCGTAAAAGTGTTTTTGCAGTTTTCGCAATTATTCCGGTTAGACAAGGTTTAGCTAATATAACCACTGTAATCTAGATATTTTAAGGAAGAAATCAATGTACGTTTCATTATTAAGCGCTACAATTTATGTGGGTGGCCTAATCTCCAACCAAATAAAATTGTCTCCTTTCATTGGAGCAGCTTAATCCCAAGCCTTTTTATCTTCGAGATAGTGATAAACATGATAGTAGGCTTTCAGGCATAACTTCCGTTATATAAACGATTTGAATTTATTTAGGCTTAGTGCTTGAATATGGCTCAGAAGTTTATTGTAAAAACGTATACATTGGCATCTAAACGTACCCCCTATTTTTTTGAGCCTCGTTGCAGGAACAACAAATTTGTGCTTGTTCCTCGTATTTATGTTGTGGATATCACTGTATTTTTAAACAAATTAATATTTTTATGTACGTACAAAAGATTTTCATAAATAAACTGAGAGGGCACAGTAAGAATGTTAATCTCTTAAAATTTTTCTCTGAGGGAGTATCTGGGACTTAATTTATAAATTGAACGAGTTGCCCGTTGCAAAATAAATATTGTCTGAATATCGGCGGCATTACCCCACAAGAGCATACCGTACGACATCACGCTGTGGAAATAACTAAAGTAAACTAAACGGGCAGTCTCTAAATCAGTTAAATCACGAATTTTTCTAACGGCGAATGCTGCAGAGCTAAGATTTTTTGATAATTTATCTATATGCGGGCCCCACTGCAGCTTGGCATCCAAAGTTATATCTAAGAACACTGTGCTATCTTCCGGTTTCAACTCTTCATCCTTGATTTGTACAGTAGTTTCCACTTGTCTTACATGGGGTATCGTAAACTTAATACATTTCGTTTTTTTTTTCCATTTAGGAGTAGATTATTAACATTAAACCAATTAACGATTTTTGCCAGGGCGCTATTAACCTCGTCCGTAACTAACTGCTGACGTTTGAGTTTAAATAAAAGAGGAGTGTTATCTGCAAACAATACTATGTCATGATTATCCTTTATGAGGTAAGGCAAGTCATTTATATAAATAAGAAACAAAAATGGACCAAGAATTGAGCCCTGGGGTACCCCCATTCTTACAACGGAACCGGGAGATCTTTTCCCATTAACATGAACTGTCTGAATCATGTACAAAATACACTACGCCTCGCAGGAACGCAAGCTCAAACAGCTAGTCATGCACGAGTAGTTGGGAGACAGGAATCCGACATAATTCCTCCGTCATCTGCAGCAGCTAGCAAGAACCACTGGTCCGACCGATTTCATCAAGTCCTCCAAACTATAACCGCAATGCAAGCCACTTCCAGTTTAGAAAAGGTAGTAGAATTGGTGGGCCGTATCAACGACATCGTTCCAGTAACCATGCAAGTTGCTGCTACTGGCATGCCAGTGCTCGGGCAAGTACCTAGCTCGCAGCCCACAACGGTTCAACCTAGCAGCGCTATATAAACATTAACCCAGATGGTGGCTAAGCTGTCACGCAACATGGAGATTATGGACGTGCATCTACGCCATAGGTTGTCACGTTCCCGGTTTAGAGGCAGATACAACCAGCATAGCTATTCACAACGCTTCGATTCGATTTTCGATTCGGAAAGTCGTATGTCTATCTCGCTCGATTTAGTAATGTCAAAAGTAGATAGACATACGACTTTCCGAATCGAAAATCGAATCGAAGCGTTGTGAATAAGGGGCCAGATCCGTTGATCGATCCGATCGCAATCCCGGTAAAAAGCACGATTGATTTCTGGCACATGAGTAGATAAACGGGTTCAGGGTTTTATGTTCCTAGATGCAACAAATATAATAGTTTTGCTTGGGACCAGCATCGGATGCGGACATGTTATGAGTTGTAAAGAAAATAATATAACTACCCTGAATTTAACTTTCTTTATTGCTATAAATATATCTAACAATGTTCAGTCGCGTCTGACTACTACTACACTAGCTTAGTGTAAATTCTTCCTCAAGGGCTGGTCTGTTTGAAGCTCCACGTCCTGGGGGTCGAGCTGACCGGCCTCCATACAGGACTTGCAACAGAACCTGGGGATAACATCACGTGGTTATTAGGCACCTGAGACAAAACTATAATAACAGATCGAGAACGTGTAAGTATCTTTACGTACGATTTGTCAAATAAATAAACAATGCGAATACCGACGGTAATGTACAGCAAGGGAATAGTCGATAAGAAAAATTAAACACTATTATTAATCTTGTTTAGCAAATTATATCGATTGACCTTATTCATCGATTAACCTCACTTATCGTTATGTACTTACTGCGAGTAATACGAGTGCCTACAGAACTTGCTGCGCACGATCAGGCTGCAGTTAGTGAAGAAGGGATTATCTGTGCACTTAGCCGGTACCACGATTTCTGGAAATAAAAAATTACGATGAAACATCTTTAGTTAACATAATAAAATGCAATTTAGTTCACCAGTTAATTGCTTTCACTGTAGGAGTAGGTATACTTACGTTGCACGTTGATCTTCGCAGTGTCAGACTGCGAACTGTACTGGTTTCTGGCGTGGCACGTGTACAGCCCGCTGTCGGCGTCAGACACCCGCGCCGCCTTCAGGCGGGACACGATTGTGCTACCTGGTGGAGTTGAGAAATGAAAACAGAACAAATAAAGCTCAAGGGAATGTTTCCTTTGAGTAAAATTTGCCATACTCCAGTATTTGGAGTGCTTTCCCTCCCTGTGGCATTGAAAAATTCCAACCTGTACCTATATTAAATGGGTCTACTCTTGACCTCATGCTTGTTCGGAGGACAGAGATGAAGGCGACGATGGAACAAGCTAACCGCAAAGAAGCCTATTAACTCGCGACTTAAATAGATTGAGGTCCTATATTGATTTTAAGTATGTTGGAAGATGATGACTGGACTGACTGGTAGAACTTACCAGTGATAGTGATCCTGCCGTCCGCCTGTATGGTGGCGCCGTCTTTGGTCCAGTACACGTCAGGCTCGGGGAAGCCGTCTACCTCGCATGTCAGGCTCAGGTCGGTGCCGCTGTTCATCGTCGAGAATGGCGTCGACACATGAGCGCTTACTGGTACTGTATGTGGAAAATATGTGGAAGGGGGTAGTTTTGTTAAGATGTCAGGTGATATAAATGTACTTAGTAAATGATTGTTGATTTTAGAATCCTTAACAAGAAATCAACTTATTTTTATTTGTGAAATAGATATTAAGGAATGTACGTTTCGTTTAGTTTGTGTAAAAAGAACTGGTGAAAGACAGACAATCAGCCAGAATGGTTCATGCATACAGTTGACAGTTCCTTATCTTACCGGTGAACAACGGTCTGGGCGCTTCGGTAGTGGTCGTGGTGGTGATGGTTGTCTCCGCGGTGATGGGTGGTTGTGTCCTGGGTCTGGGTGGCAACGTGTTTCGTGGTACTAACAACTCGTTTTCAATGAAGAGCCCTTCAGGCTGATACGCTCGCACGAAGACCACCCACGATGCCGCCTTGCCTTCTCCGTTATATGCTTGACATGTGTACTGTCCAAGAGTTCCGAGAGTCAAGCTTCTGATGAGGAGGACGTTTCCTCTCACTTTGAACACTGCGTTGTTGTATGGCACCATGGCTTCGTTGTAGCCTCGATACCAGAACACGGAGGGTGGCGGGTACCCGTACGCTAGGCAGCGCACTTCGAGCGGCCTGCCCAGCTCGCCGGTCACCACGGCGTTCTCATCTCCAGCAATCCCCACAGGCATCCTCACAGGATCTACCAGCCCCCAATTTATTAGCGGACCAATGTTACAGTTTGTGAATGCATCTTCTTATCATATCATCATTCACGAATTCTAACTTAATGTTGACTGTATGCCTAACGTAAAATAATTGAATTAGGAACATAATGTAGAATAAAATAATATAGAGGGATAAAAGTAGTAACCATTAATTTTAACCGGATTCTCTGAACTCTCGGCCTTGACGTCAAGCGGGAACAAAGTGATTCTAAAGGGTTTCTGTTTTTTCTCTTGACGAGGGGTTTAAAAGATGTGACAGTAAAAATGGTATTTTTGAAAATGACAATTACGGCCATTTTGAATAACTTACTAACAGGTAACGGAAGGTTGCTATCTCTAACTGTTTGACATTTAGCTTACGGACCGTTAGAAACAAAACAGATTTAAATAGGTCGTAGGCTATTTTTTTTACCATAACAAGCTGTTTCCCGCGACTTCATTCGCGTAGAAATTTTGTTGTGTATCTGTGAGACTAAAAAATAGCCTACGACCAAATTAATACTCAGACACACCAAGTTTAGTTTAGTCACATTTTTTAAAATAAAAATCGGTCAAGTCGTTTCGGAGGAATCCGATAGCAAACACTGTGACACGAGATTTTTATATATTTGTCGCAAAGTGTACTTTTGAAGGTGGAAGATAATGGAATGTCAAACAATTATTGTTGTTTAGATCATACATTTTAGTATCGCTTAAGGGCGCGTTTGCATATCAGGTAAAATTATGGTGTTTTTCGGTACAATTTTATGCCATAACCAAACAAAATCCAATATAACTAATAACTACCTCGTAGAGATTGGTTCTTCATCTTCAAATAATAGGTACTTGATCATTGAAAATTTTAGTTTTTTATAATGTAAAATCGATCTATCGTTGCCATTTTCCATAAAATTAACGATACAGGGTTGAGTTTAGGTACATTTTTTGCGCTATTATTAACATATTTTACTATTTCTAAAAATACTGTATGTTGGCAAATATAATCAATTCTTAATGCAAGGATTTTTTTTTTATCTAAATGATTTATATAGTCTCAAATAAAATAAAAACCAAAACTTATTTTTTCACATTTTTTGCTATGCTGGATGAATCTTAACCGATTGCATTAGAGGTTATTTTATTTTTGATTTATTGCACAAGCATTTTGAATGAAACTTTAGTCCGCGGGCGGCCGCCGTCGAGAGTGGACACGTAACGCCTGTTTGTAGCGGCTCGAGTTGAAAAAGATCGCTGTACAAACAAAAAATATTCGATAAACCAAATTTGATACTTGACAAAGTAAGATTTTTATTATTTATTAGTTATGATGAGACCTTACCTCCGGACTTGATGGAGTGACCTGAAGGTGTACTTCGGTGATTGCTACTGGAACTCCTCGATGTGTTGTACTAGGTGAGCCGAGTTTGGGCTCGTTTTGTTAGTAATGATGAGACCTTACCTCCGGACCTGATGGAGTGACCTGAAGGTGTACTTCAGTGACTCCTACTGGAACTCCTCGATGGGTTGTACTAGGTGAGCCGAGTTTGGGCTCGTTTTGTTAGTAATGATGAGACCTTACCTCCGGACCTGATGGAGTGACCTGAAGGTGTACTTCAGTGACTCCTACTGGAACTCCTCGATGGGTTGTACTAGGTGAGCCGAGTTTGGGCTCGTTTTGTTAGTAATGATGAGACCTTACCTCCGGACCTGATGGAGTGACCTGAAGGTGTACTTCAGTGACTCCTACTGGAACTCCTCGATGGGTTGTACTAGGTGAGCCGAGTTTGGGCTCGTTTTGTTAGTAATGATGAGACCTTACCTCCGGACCCGATGGAGTGACCTGAAGGTGTACTTCAGTGACTGCTACTGGAACTCCTCGATGGGTTGTACTAGGTGAAACGAGTTTGGGCTCGTTTTGTTAGTAATGATGAGACCTTACCTCCGGACTTGATGGAGTGACCTGAAGGTGTACTTCGGTGATTGCTACTGGAACTCCTAGATGTGTTGTACTAGGTGAGCCGAGTTTGGGCTCGTTTTGTTAGTAATGATGAGACCTTACCTCCGGACTTGATGGAGTGACCTGAAGGTGTACTTCGGTGATTGCTACTGGAACTCCTCGATGTGTTGTACTAGGTGAGCCGAGTTTGGGCTCGTTTTGTTAGTTATGATGAGACCTTACCTCCGGACCCGATGGAGTGACCTGAAGGTGTACTTCGGTGACTGCTACTGAAACTCCTTGACGTGTTGTACTAGGTGAGACACTCTATCAAGTCCGGAGGTAAGGTCTCATTATAACTAACAAAACGAGCCCAAACTCGGCTCACCTAGTACAACACATCGAGGAGTTCCAGTAGCAGTCACCAAAGTACACCTTCAGGTCACCCCATCAAGTCCGGAGGTAAGTTCTCATCATTACTAACAAAACGAGCCCAAACTCGGCTCACCTAGTACAACACGTCAAGGAGTTCCAGTAGCAGTCACCGAAGTACACGTCCAGGTCACTCCATCAGGTCCGGAGGTAAGGTCTCATCATTACTAACAAAATGAGCCCAAACTCAGCTCACCTAGTACAACACGTCGAGAAGTTCCAGTGGCAGTCACTGAAGTATACCTTCAGGTCACTCCATCAAGTCCGAAGGTAATTCGTTAAACATAAACAGCAAAAATATTTTTTTTGTAGGGACCTACCATAATTTTATTTCTAAGAAATACGTAAAAAAATTAATCTTTCAAAGCATCAAAATGAGTTCACTTGACTACTATTTTCGCAGTTAGTCGTGCGTACACTTGTGTGTATGACCAGTGTCAATGTAGTAGTTCGATTCTGTACCTATCAATTTTGCAAACGCGTCCTTAAGTGTATTTGGTGGTGACACGGTTACGAACGATGGCCGATAGAGGGCAGTTCGTTGAGTTGGAGGGGACGGACGTGCCAACGATTCGTTCAACTTTAGCGGAGGGATTCGATCAAAGAGTATAATAATAATATGGGAGAAGAGAGCCCTCTTGTGCCATTTTGAAGCATCCGATTTGAAGCGCCCTCTGGATTTCCTAACGAGAACTAAGGCTCTATAGGTAGCTATAGGTAGATAGGAATGTATGTACACCTTACGTATAGGTCAATATTTGTTCACCTACCGATCATTCAAGTTTTTTTGTTTTTTTTTGCAAATAGCAGCTGTTTTGTTTACGTCGTATGTTGATCATAATGAAATTTGCGAATACATAATTTAATGATGATAACTCACTAATTCTAATACGCACCATCATTATCACCATCACATTCATTATCACAATCATCATCACTGTCACAATCACTGTCACAATCCCTGTCACAATCACTGTCACAATCACTGTCACAATCACTGTCACAATCACTGTCACAATCACCGTCACAATCACAGTCACAATCACTGTCACAATCACTGTCACAATCACTGTCACAATCACTGTCACAATCACTGTCACAATCACTGTCACAATCACTGTCACAATCACTGTCACAATCACTGTCACAATCACTGTCACAATCACTGTCACAATCACTGTCACAATCACTGTCACAATCACTGTCACAATCACTGTCACAATCACTGTCACAATCACTGTCACAATCACTGTCACAATCACTGTCACAATCACTGTCACAATCACTGTCACAATCACTGTCACAATCACTGTCACAATCACTGTCACAATCACTGTCACAATCACTGTCACAATCACTGTCACAATCACTGTCACAATCACTGTCACAATCACTGTCACAATCACTGTCACAATCACTGTCACAATCACTGTCACAATCACTGTCACAATCACTGTCACAATCACTGTCACAATCACTGTCACAATCACTGTCACAATCACTGTCACAATCACTGTCACAATCACTGTCACAATCACTGTCACAATCACTGTCACAATCACTGTCACAATCACTGTCACAATCACTGTCACAATCACTGTCACAATCACTGTCACAATCACTGTCACAATCACTGTCACAATCACTGTCACAATCACTGTCACAATCACTGTCACAATCACTGTCACAATCACTGTCACAATCACTGTCACAATCACTGTCACAATCACTGTCACAATCACTGTCACAATCACTGTCACAATCACTGTCACAATCACTGTCACAATCACTGTCACAATCACTGTCACAATCACTGTCACAATCACTGTAACAATCACTGTCACAATCACTGTCACAATCACTGTCACAATCACTGTCACAATCACTGTCACAATCACTGTCACAATCACTGTCACAATCACTGTCACAATCACTGTCACAATCACTGTCACAATCACTGTCACAATCACTGTCACAATCACTGTCACAATCACTGTCACAATCACTGTCACAATCACTGTCACAATCACTGTCACAATCACTGTCACAATCACTGTCACAATCACTGTCACAATCACTGTCACAATCACTGTCACAATCACTGTCACAATCACTGTCACAATCACTGTCACAATCACTGTCACAATCACTGTCACAATCACTGTCACAATCACTGTCACAATCACTGTCACAATCACTGTCACAATCACTGTCACAATCACTGTCACAATCACTGTCACAATCACTGTCACAATCACTGTCACAATCACTGTCACAATCACTGTCACAATCACTGTCACAATCACTGTCACAATCACTGTCACAATCACTGTCACAATCACTGTCACAATCACTGTCACAATCACTGTCACAATCACTGTCACAATCACTGTCACAATCACTGTCACAATCACTGTCACAATCACTGTCACAATCACTGTCACAATCACTGTCACAATCACTGTCACAATCACTGTCACAATCACTGTCACAATCACTGTCACAATCACTGTCACAATCACTGTCACAATCACTGTCACAATCACTGTCACAATCACTGTCACAATCACTGTCACAATCACTGTCACAATCACTGTCACAATCATCATCATCGTAATCATAACCATTATTATCGTAATCACATAATTATCATCACAATCATGATCACCGTAATCACAATCATCATTATCACAATCATCATCGTCGTTATCACAATCATCACATTGTATAGAAGTCGAATCCACCATCTTCTGGAACTCAAAATAAATGCCATATTCGTAATCAGCAACCCTGATAATCTCGGTATCGAGACCCATATTGATGTTTAGACATTTCAACCCCATCGCACCCCAACAGGGGATGATGGTATTTCAGGTCCGCCATATTCAATCTTAAAATCGTTGTTTTTGTAATACACCATACAAACTATACCAATGTTGATTTTCAGACTTTGTCACCCCATTTCCCCCTCTTAAGGGTTGAATTCTGAAAAAACCTGAAACCCTTTTCAACTTATTTATCAATAGGAGCACTCCTGTGAAGTTTCGAATAAAATAGTCTAACTAATCTGTTTCCCAATACAAACTTTGGAGCCCCGTTTAACCCCCTTAAGGGTTGAATTTTGAAAAATTATTTCTAAATGCACCCCTAGACCACATAAGGAACCTACTTGCCAAATTTGGAATCTGTAGACCGCTGGGTTTAGGTTGTGCATTGATTTTTAGACTTTGTCACCCCATTTTCCCCTCTTAGGGGTTGAATTCTGAAAAAAGCTGAAACCCGTTTGTTAACGATGTTAACGACACAACACTCTGAAGTAAGGCGTGGAGCGCGCGGCCTTCGTAGCCCGCGCGGCCCGCGGCAACTTCACGCCGGCGCTCGCGACGATGCGACGCGACCTCTAGCGGGCAGTGCAAGCTCAGAAACCGCGCCGTCAACACACTTTTACCTACTTCTTAAAAATAACTGTAAGATAATTCTTGAATATACATCTAATATGTACATCGCATTTTAATGTGCATCCCACATCCTGCACATAATTTGGTGACCCCGACGTGACATCTGAGGCGAGAAGCGTAAAACGATACTACCGACGAGACTCCAACGCGTTATAGTCGACGAATTCTGCGCCGCCGCCTGCTGAACAACGCAACGTGTCCTGTTGAACGAGTCGCGATCGCGACAAGCTGTACCTACTTGCTGGGCCTGGACGAATCTTCACGACAACAACTTTGGGATCGCTGATCTAAATAAAACTCAGGAAGTGCTGATTAATGCCGTGGAAAAGTGATCTTCCCTATTGTCGTTCGTTAAGGAAGTAGCCATTTTGGAGGTAACATAATTATTCGTTTTTATCGCGGCGAACTTCAATTTGCCTCTTGTGTGACGGTGTTTCATTTTCGTTTGCATTTTATTCCGTTATTAAAATATAACGACGAATTTCGTACCTATTAGATAAACATAGTGTACTATTGCTTTAGTGTATCGTGTCGAAATATTGACCATCAAATTCATACCTTTTCTCATACAAACTGCTGTTTTTCGTGCCTAGCTTAGGTCTAGCTTTATTACGGAGAAGTAAGCAATTATTGCAAGATACATTGCTTCGTAATCTACCTACACGCTTGCAATTCGTGCTTATATTGTTGAGTGCACGTGCACGCACGATTCATTTGGTTATTGGGCATGACATTGCTACCTACCTGTTTCATTATATCACCGAGTAAATGAATACCCTTTCATTATTCTAATTATAAAACTATGCGCTGTGATTGCTTATTTTTCTGTCTAGCGTCTTGAGATAACAACCTACCTACTTCGTACTAGACACATCGGGCAATCCAATTCCTTTGTTTACCTAACTTAAAACGAAGACGATCTTGCTCCTTACTTCATACAAAGTACAAAGTTCAAACTGTTGGATATCATTTCTAATTTGATTAACAAACTATTTACTACGTACTTATCAATCTTCTACCTGCACTTTTTTAAATTATAATAAAACAAATTCCCGCATTCCACAGTGTGATAGATATACCTATCCCTACACAGTAAATTCATTTGTATTCGCCGACTATTCCAGATTCGGAGAATCCACCGAAACGTGAAGTCTGCGCGCGGTCGTTACGGCGCATGAGCGGCAGTGGGTGATAAGCAGAGTAAGCTGAACTGAAGGTGACGCTGACGCATCAGCCTGCCCTCGCTGCGCTCCGGGCTCGTCTGGTTGGATTGTCGGTACCATTTTCTTGTACTTATATTGGTCATTCGGCTACTCTAAAGTACTTGTTCAAACGTTATTTGCCTCTTCGTATCTTACGTAGGTACCTCTCTAGATCTATTTAAAATAATGTCGGACGATATTAAAAAGCTTAGGTTGTCTCGTAGTAACATAAAGGGTAGAATTACTATATTCAAGAAACATATTGAGTTGTTAAAATCAATTGATGCAAGTCAAATTACAAAGTTACAGCTTACTGAATTACAATTAAAGCTAGAAAGATTTCAGGCTTTGTTTTCTCAATTTGATGAACTTCAATCTAAAATTGAAGCGCTAGATCCTGAATCTGAAATTGAGCTTGGAGAAAGGGAATCCTTTGAGGAAACATTTTGTAATTTAATTTCATGTGCACAACTAATAATTGAAAGTGTATCACAAGCTCAAAGCCTTTCTATTCATGGAAACATTAATGTTGATGTGAAGTCCGAGTGCAGCGGTTCATTCTGTAAAAATAATTCTAATATTAAATTACCAACTATAAACCTTCCAAACTTTGATGGTAACTACTTGAAGTGGCTCGAGTTCCGTGACACTTTTGATTCATTGGTCAATAAAAATAAGTCTATTCCAGACATTAACAAATTTCACTACCTTCGGTCTTCACTGAACAGTGGTGCAACACTTGTTATAAAATCAGTTGAATTCACTGCTGAAAACTATGTTCTGGCATGGCAACTCTTGTGTGATAGGTATGATAACAAGAGACTTTTGATGAATAACCACTTAAAATCACTATTTAATTTTGAGCCTATCACAAAGGAATCACATAAATCGTTGCGTTATATGATTGATCATTTTACAAAAAATTTACGTGCCTTAAATTTATTAAAGGAACCTACCAACTACTGGGACACAATTATTATTTACATGATGGCCTCTAAACTAGATGGCGCCACAGGTCGCAAATGGGAAGAACATCGAAACAATTTGTCGGTCTGTCCAACTCTTGATGAATTTTACGTATTTTTGCGGAACCGAGCAGATGTTTTAGAAACGGTACAGTTCAAATCGGATGTTAAACCTCAACGTTCATACCCACAGACTAAATCTTTTGTATCTTCTAACAGTACAGAAGGGTCGACCAGCAAACAGTGTGCCATCTGCAAGCAAGGGCATTTTGTTCATGAGTGTGAGAAGTTTAAAACTTTAAGTGTAGACTTGCGCCTGAAGGAGGTTGCTAAGCATAAGCTTTGTCCAAATTGTCTTCGCGGTGGTCATAATGTCAACCGTTGTTTTCGAGGTCCTTGCAAACTCTGTCAGAAAAAACATAGTACATTATTACATGAAACTAAAGAATCAAAGCAAACTAATAATATTGAAAACTCCAACTTACCTTCAACTTCTGGGTCCAATTCCAGCCTCACTCCTGCAGTGTCGTTATCCGTCGTGATGACGAGCCAGGTGTTGTTATGCACAGCCCTAGTTGAGATAGTCGATCAACAAAATAATACATACCTTGCGAAGGCGCTGCTTGACGATGGCAGTCAGTCTTCTTTCATTACAAAGGGCTTACAAAATAAATTAAAATTAGATTTCACTAATAGAAATGCAGTAACTGTTAGTGGTATCAATAATGCTGTTGTAAATACGGCTCAATATTGTAACTTACGATTAAAATCTCGATTAACCAATTTTTGTGTCAATGTGTCATGTCTCGTCATACCACAAATTACAAGCAAACTTCCAAGCGTGAACATTGATCCATCGCAACTTAACTTACCTCACAATCTTCAGCTGGCTGATCCTGAGTTCTTCAGTCCTTCTGACATTGACATTTTGTTGGGTGCAGATATCTTTTGGGATATTGTAAACCCAAGGCTCATTAAACTTGGTCGAAACAAACCTACGTTGCAACATTCTAAATTAGGCTGGTTAATATCCGGGCCTACTGGTGTTGGAATCATTAACAAACTACAACTTAATAATACAGTATGTAACTTTTCTCAAAGTATTCAACAAACATTAACAAAATTTTGGGAGATAGAAGAATTGCATCCTGTTAAAAAATATTTTTTTTCTAAATCTGAGGAGTTGTGTGAAAGTATCTTTATAAAAAATACTAAACGATCAAATGATGGTCGTTTTGTAGTCAAAATTCCACTGACTGATTCACCAGAACTAGCTCTCGGTGACTCATACAATGCAGCTCGTCGTAGATTCATTAACTTAGAGCGAAAACTAAACAAGTCACCTATTCTAAGGGAGGAGTATAGATCATTCATTCGTGAGTATGAACGCCTGGGTCATCTTACACCAATCGAGCGCCCTTCCTTTGGATATTTTTTACCCCACCACGCTGTATTGCGGCCCACTAGTGAAACTACTAAATTACGAGTGGTGTTCGATGCTTCGTGCAAATCTACCTCCGGAAAGTCCTTTAACGACATACAAATGGTGGGGCCAGTTATACAGGATGATCTTCTGTCAATCTTGTTGAGGTTTCGTCGAAATGCCTTTGTTGTTACGGCCGACATAGAAAAAATGTACCGGCAAATATTAGTTGACGAGTCTCAGCGAAACCTACAATTGATTCTGTGGAGAGACGAAGAAACGAAGCCGTTGCAGGTACTACAGCTAAACACTGTAACTTACGGCACGGCCTCGGCTCCATTTTTGAGCACAAGATGTTTGTTAGAGTTGTCACGTGAATGCGCTGATAAACCCGACGTACAGCATGCGATTGAGCATGATTTTTACGTCGACGACTTGAATACGGGTTCTAACTCAAAACAAGATTTGAAAAACGTTGTTCATGAAGTCATTAATAAACTTTCAAAGGCCTGTTTTCCTTTACGCAAATTCCGGACAAATGCTCCAGATATTTTAAAAGATCTTCCTTTAACAAACATCTGTCAAGATTTTAGCAAAGAGTCTACTGTTTTAGGTCTAAATTGGTGTCCACAAACAGATACTTTAAAATTTCCTACAGAATTCAAAATTGAATCGAAAATTACTAAGCGTAGTATTCTGTCCATGTCCTCTAAAATTTTTGACCCGCTGGGCTTATTAGCAGCAACTACAATTATTCCAAAAATCATATTACAACAATTATGGTTATTAAAAAACGATTGGGATGAAGAAGTTCCAAATAACATCAAACTTCAATGGGAGGAATTCCTTAAAAATTTACTCTATATTTCCAATCTTGAGGTGCCCAGGCATGTAGTTTGCCCAGCACCAATTAATGTAGAATTTCATTGTTTTACTGATGCATCCCAGACTGCGTATGGTGCGTGTGTGTATGTTAAGTCAAAGGATACACAAGGCGTTATACATGTTCACCTTTTTTGTGCAAAGGCAAAGGTAGCTCCTTTAAAACCGGAATTAACTATACCGCGCCTTGAATTAATGGGTGCTCTATTAGGTGCTAGATTGCTTACAAAGGTTCTGCATTCTACAAGTAATAAAAACTTTGGAACTTCACGTGCTGTTTTGTGGACAGATTCAACTTTAGTTTTGGGATGGATTAACACCCAACCAAAAACCTTAAAAACATTTGTATGCAATCGTATACAAGAAATTCGTGAACTTACCGCTCAACATGAATGGCGCTATGTGCCAACTCAAGATAATCCGGCAGACTTAGCTTCCCGCGGAGTCAAGCCGCAGGACGTTAATAATAACCATCTCTGGTGGCACGGCGCTTCTTTCTTACCCAAAACTGAGGATGAGTGGCCTCAGCATAATACTAACTTACAAAGTAACACATTGCCTGAAATGAAGGTTGTTTTAACTATACAATGTAAGCAATGTTTTATTTCATTTGACAAATATTCTAAACTATCTAAACTACAGAGAGTTTTAAGCTATGTACAACGGTTTATATACAACTGTAAAAATAAAAATAATAAATTAAAAGGCAACCTTACATCACAAGAATTACAAACTTCATTAAAAACATTAGCTAGAATATCACAAACTTATTCCTTTGAAAAGGATATTCATTCTTTAAAAACAACAGGAGTTGTTAATTGTAAATCTAACATTCTATCTTTAAATCCATTTTTGGATAATGAAAATATCCTGAGAGTCGGGGGGCGCATTCAAGGTGCGTTGCAACCCTATAATAAAATACATCCCATTTTAATTGATTCGAAGCATACATTTACCAAACTTTTATTTGCAGAGGAGCATCTGCGCCTATTACATTGCGGTCCTCAGCAATTACTTAGTCTCATACGTGAGAACTTCTGGCCCATTGGTGGCAGAGTTCTTGCAACTCAAACTGTAAACAAATGTGTTAAATGCGTACGGCTAAAGGGTAAATCCGTACCAACTTTGATGGGTAACCTACCTCATCCGAGAGTTAATCCCTCGTCTCCGTTTGAGATCTGTGGCACCGATTTTGCAGGACCGTTCCATATTTCAAATCGGAAGGGACGTGGCGCTAGAGTTAGTAAATGCTATTTGTGTCTTTTTGTCTGCTTCTCCTCCAAGGCTTTGCACCTTGAAGTAGTTAGTGAGCTAAGTACCTATGCATTTATTTCATGCTTACGTAGGTTCATTTCCAGGCGAGGAAAGCCTCGTGTAATTTACTGTGACAATGGTAGGAACTACGTAGGGGCAAATAACGAGTTGGGCAGAATGCTTAAGGCCGCCAATGAGTCCGTGACTGAGTACGGAGCGAGCGAGGGTATTGAATTTAAATTCAGTCCAGCTTACGCGCCCAATTTCGGTGGAATCTGGGAAGCTGGCGTTAAAGCGGCTAAATTCCATTTAAAACGAATCGCAGGTAATTCTAATCTTACATTTGAAGAGCTTTCCACTCTATTTACACAAATTGAGGCAATATTGAATTCGCGTCCGTTGACACCGATGTCATCGGATCCTTCAGATTTTAACCCGTTGACACCCGGCCACTTCCTAATCGGGCGTCCGTTGACGTCACTGGCATCTCCTATCGTGGATAAATTATCAATCAATCGATATCAGCATTTAGAAAGACTGAGACAACATTTTTGGAAGAGATGGTCGCAAGAATTTCTCTCCGAGCTACAGCAGCGAGTCAAATGGCGTCGATCCAGTGGTCAACCTATCAAAATTGGAGATGTGGTTGTAATCAAGGACGATCATCTGCCACCAATGAAGTGGATTTTGGGACGAGTGGAGAAGCTTTTCGTCGGACCAGACGGTTTATGCAGAGTTGCAGATATAAACACAACTAAAGGAGTCTTCCGACGAGCTCTAAACAAAGTCTGCATCCTGCCAACTGATGACTCCGATCGTCTTGAAAGCACGGCTTCCAAGGGGGCCGAGGATGTTAACGATGTTAACGACACAACACTCTGAAGTAAGGCGTGGAGCGCGCGGCCTTCGTAGCCCGCGCGGCCCGCGGCAACTTCACGCCGGCGCTCGCGACGATGCGACGCGACCTCTAGCGGGCAGTGCAAGCTCAGAAACCGCGCCGTCAACACACTTTTACCTACTTCTTAAAAATAACTGTAAGATAATTCTTGAATATACATCTAATATGTACATCGCATTTTAATGTGCATCCCACATCCTGCACACGTTTATACTCATTTATCAATAGGAGAACTCCTGTGAAGTTTCGAATAAAATAGTCTTACTAATCTTGTTTCCCCGTACAAACTTTGGAGTCCCGTTTAACCCTCTTAGGGGGTGAATTTTGAAAAATCCTTTCTTAGTGCACCCCTAGACCACATGAGGAACCTACTTGCCAAATTTGGAATCTGTAGACCCAGCGGTTTGGGCTGTGCGTTGATATGTCACCCAGTCAGTCAGTCAGTCAGTCAGTTTATCATTTTATATATATAGATAGAAGATAGACATAGTTTTACTTAAATACAACATCTGCCAAACTGCAGAGCAATTTGTCGACGGTCTGTGTTCCGGGTGAGTCCATCAGACATATTATTACTTTTTGTTCTCGTCTGGCTAACGGCGAGTACTTGCAAAGGTACAACCAAGTATGCAGGATTATTCACCAGCAACTTTCCTTGAAATATAAACTGCCCCCACCTGAGGTACCGTACTAACGTACTACAAGTATGTGCCCGACCCAGATCTCGAGAAAGACCACGTCACTCTGTACTGGGATCAGACTATCATTACTGACAGGACTATTGTCGCTAATAAGAATGTTTTTGTCAAGTAGATATTAAATCATTAATTGCTTATTCTTCTGTTGCTCATATTATAAGAATTGTTATTAGAGGTATTATAGTTATAAATTATTGAGGGTTTATTGGATCTTATATTTTAATAATTGGTCATGGTTTATGTTCTTCTGGAATACTTTGTTTAGCAAATATTAGATATAAACGTTTACATAGACGAAGATTGTATATTAATTATTTATATACATGTGAAATAAAAGTATAATAAATTTTATATAATTTTTTTATTATTTTTATTTTATACTAGCTGTTGCCCGCGGCTTCGCCCGCGTGGAGTTGGATAATTACTTTTGTGCTCTATTTCACCCCCTTGGGGGTTGAATTTCGAAAAATCCTTCCTTAGGAATACGTGTGCGAAATTTTAAGATTCTAGCCCTAAGGGTTTGGCCTGTGCGTTGATACATCAGTCAATCACTCTTGCCTTTTATATATATAGATATATACCTATATATTTTCATTTAATATTTATTTATATCACAGAAAACATGCAAAGCCCACTCCACTGACCTAATCCGCGGAAGGCTCCACAGCTCCTCTCGCATTCTTCCTCCGTGCTGTAGCTGTTGGGGTGTCCGCAGCCTCCGATGCCGCTGACGACGCACTGCCTCCTCTCGGAGTCGTAATAGAACACGGTCACGTCGTTGCCACATGGCGCTAACGAACTTGGAGTCTTGCATTCTGACTCCGCCAATTGCTGTAAGAGGATAATGCAATGTCGCAGCATAATAGTTATATTTCAAATTAAATTAAAACTGGTCCTTCTATCCGGAATAAGGTTATTATTTTATTATCGATTGATTGCTATTGATTTAATTATCTTGAATATCATGCAGTAGTGACATTTGCTAATTACAAGCTTCCACATGTATTATATTTAATTAGTTATGAGTTACTTGCATTGACCAGTTACAGCGATATAAGTAAGTAAACAGAGTATAATGTAGACATATTGGTAATACACTCGAGAGCAATGAATCCGGGTCACTTAAAGAATCCTAAAAATCTCGGAAACTAAAAATGCTAGGTTAATGCAATAAATTATATTTAATAGACAATGTAATACTCCATAAATGAAGGTATTAAAACTTCTTAGTTATTGTATAGTTATATCATAAAAAAATCAAATTTGAAAAAGGGCCACTTTCGAAGATGGAACTACGAAATTACAGCATTTGGTTTTGCTTTTGTTTGTAATCTGTCATTTATGTGGGTACATAAACCATGTTGATAGTGCTCTATATTCATTATTCAAGCTGAAATTATGTCGCTTACGCCTGAAGAATGCACCAGAATACTTACAATGCTGGAAACCGGCCGGAGTCAGCGCGATACAGCCAGGACTGTCGGTGTGTCGCTGTCAACAGTACAAAGAGTTCTCCGACGTTACGAAGAAACTGGTTCTAACCTACGCAGACCAGGAACGGGCAGAACCAGGTGTACCACAGCACGAGAAGACCGATACTTGGTGAACACCATGCTTCAAAATCGCTTTCTCACAGGAACTGAACTCACAAATCAGTTTCGACGCCTCGGAGGAAGTAACCCAAGTGCATGGACAGTAAGACGTCGGCTTGCTGAATCTAACTTAAAACCCCTTAGACCTGCAAACGGCCCTAAACTGGAGCGTGGGCATCGTATTTCAAGACTAAGATATACCCAGAGCCACGTAAATTGGAGTATTGAAGATTGGTCAAAAGTTATGTTCTCCGACGAATCAAAATTTATGCTCTACAAGCACGATGGAAGACACAGAGTGTATCGAAGACCAGGGGAAAGATTCAAGCAAGCATGCATCGAAGAAAAAGTAGCCTACGGTGGTGGGTCTGTACTTGTGTGGGCCGGAATTTCTTCTGAAAGTCGCACAGAGCTGGTGATCATAGAAAACGGCTCTTTAACTAGCGTAAGATATGTGGAAGAAATCCTCAATGATCACGTTGGTCCATTTATGGTCAATTTAGGTGAGGATGCTATATTTATGCATGACAATGCCCGACCTCATACAGGTAGGATTGTGAATGACTACCTTCAAGAGATGAACATTACTCGTATGGAGTGGCCAGCGCGCAGCCCGGATATCAACCCAATCGAGCATGCTTGGGACGAGCTAGGCAGATGCGTAAAACAACGAAACCCTCCCCCAATCACGCTTCGTGAGCTCAAAATTGCTCTCACAGAGGAATGGGAGAATATTCCCCAAAATCGTATAAGGAACTTGGTGTACAGCATGCCAAACCGCGTAAACGCAGTAATGGAAGCACGAGGAGGCAATACGAAGTATTAAAATTCAAGAAAATCGTAATAAAGTTCAAAAATTTCATGTTTCCTATTTTTGTTTTAAGGAGAGATCAGAAGTTTTTTTCTTTATGTAATTTTGTGTTAATAAAATGTATGGTGACTCATATTTTTTTTACTTTCATTTAAGGAGTATTACATTGTCTATTAAATACAATTTATTGCATTAACCTATCATTTTTATTTTCCGAGATTTTTAACATTTTTTAAGTGACCCGGATTCATTGCTCTCGAGTGTATTTATGTCGCGATAATATACTAAGTATGTCAAGTCGTGCTGTATCAAAATCAAAATAAAAAACTATTTATGATTGTCACTAAAATACTCCTTGTTTTAGAATCTTTCTAATTTTGTGTGCGCTGGTGCAAAATAAATCAATTTCCAGGTGTGATGGTAATCTATTGACAGCTATAACACTACGTATGCAGAAGGCGTTGCGCCTGAACTTTGTCGATGCGAATGGTACTTGTATGTAATGGTAATGGTAAACGTACATGGAGTAGAGGCCGTTTTCTTAGGTTGTTTAGATTAGTGCGAACATATATAACATTATTGAAATCGAAGAAGTATTTTGCGGAGTAGTTCGGGACAATCAACCGAGCCGTTTGCGATGTTCACAAAGTAAGAAATGATATCGCTTACAACGGTGTTCATAGTCGACTGAGAATTGCCTAGCCTTGAAGTCCAAGTACCGCAAAAATTTCCTCCAGTCTCAATACGAAATTTGTAAATGTCATATTGAGTACTCAAGGTGGCTACGCACTCGAGAACAATAAAGAACTTTTAATGGTTTTAGGGAACGAAAGCAAAAACAAGCTCTAATAATGAAGCCCAAGGCTTTCAACGACCAAGGTGTTGAAGCCTTGTTGACAACTGTTTCTATAATTATGATCATCAAAAAGCAGCTTGCTGTCGTGAACCACACCAAGATCCCTGATACTGGTTTCCTTACTTATGTAAGTACCGTCTAGTGTTTGCCCTGGGCCAATAATAGATTTCTGGCGAGTGAATATTATGTGAAAACATTTGGATACATTTAGTTGTAATTTGTTGGTTTTGCAATATTGTACGAATCTGTCAAAGTCTGACTGAAATAGCTCAGTATCAGATAATGTTCGTATGGACTTTAAAACCTTTATGTCATCTGCGTATAATAGGATATGTGAGTTTCTAAAGCATTTATTTTTATGTACGAAATAAATATTGTAAACAATAACGGTCCTAAGATTGAGCCTTGGGGCACTCCCGATGGGACAGATTTCCATTCAAAACCTCAGCCTGCTTTCGATTATCTATGTATGATGAAAACCACAGATCACCGAGAATTCCTGCGGAAAATAGCTTCTAAAGAAGCACCCAATGATCTATACGGTCAAAACATTTGCTCTTTGCATTGTTCTTCCATCCCAGTGGTTATAATTTCATTGGATAGTGTCAGGTTGGAGGCGGTTGTCCGTTTTCTGAGGAAACCATGTTGTTCGTCACTCGCGTCATCCGGGAGGTACGGGGGATAAAAGTTACAAGTCTTATATTTTTTTGATGTCTGTATACTAATAATAGTTTACATGCTAAATTTCAGCTTTCTAGAACATTCGGAGATACCCTCAGAATTTTGATGATCATCAGTCAGTGACGAAATCAAGGTTTTTTAGATATCGATAAAATCTAAAGTTGAAGAGCTATGCAATTAAAACTTTAAATGTTTAATATAAGTCTGCAATTGACAATACATCCCGAGAATTTTGTTTATCTGGTATAATTCAAACCAAAGTTATAAGGGTTCAAAGAAACGTCAAAGCGCTTCGAGAAAAGGTAGGTAGTACCCTTGCGCTTCACTTGGCTCGTCTTGGCGGGGGCACTACCGTGCCCCCAGATAACATCATAAAACTTCATGCAAACGTTACGATATATACCGTTTGTTTTTGAGCGTAAACCTCGTACATTCTGATAGTATAGTATATCGTATACTATTAATCATTTTTGAGCTTAACAACAACTGTATTATAAACTTTAATAAGATCATTAATTTGTAGTGAATTTAGTAAATCGTTTAATCTATACGAATGCATAGAATACCATCAATAATAATTTATATTTATGCCATATTTACCTGCGGAGGAGTTGCTACAGTGGTGGTGGTAGCAGCAGGTCGCGTGCTGCAGCGAGCCTCACAGTCACGCTGAGTCTCGAATCTAAGCAAAAACGTTTAATAGCGAGGACCTCAGGGATTTCAGATTCTATATTTCGACGCTTGAATAATCTTCTTTGCTTACAAAAAATAATGCACCTTTTTCGGAGCAAACTCTGATGAATGGAATGGGCTGCGTCTACTTATATATAGTTCACAGAACAGTTACCTGTTTTCGTTTCCGCCACAGCCGCTGTACACAAACTGGCTGCATTGGTAGCGTGATGGGTCGTAGTACCATTGTCGGACATATGAGATGCAGTTGCCTCCATCTACAGGTAGCGTGCACAGATCTGCTGTAAGATGAATGACCCAGTTATAGGTTTATAGGTCGTTGCGATAAGTTTAATAAACTGCTTGCGAACTGTTGACGAAAGTAGAATAATTTTACCTATTTCGGATTTGCAGACTTGCGAGCACTCTTCAATTGATGAGAAGCGGTTAGCACTTCCAAGACAGCCTCCATAGGCGAACTCGTGGCACTGACCGTTGGACGGGTCGAAATAAAACTTCGTAACGTATGACTGACAAGGACCTGCATCCAATCGCTGCTTGCACACGTCTGAGACAAAATACAGTTTTAATATTAAAGGTACTCAAATGAATGTAAACAATGTAAACAAGTCAATCACAAAATTAAAGAAAAGAAGTGTTATACGCAGGCACACAATATCAATGTAGGTAAAGGGAAGATATAGTGCTGAACGGAAGATGTACTCGTTACATACCGACTCCTCGGAAGGCTCCACAGGATCGCTCGCAAGCCTCCTGCGACGAGAAGGTACCAGTGTGCCTGCAGACAGGACCAGCCTCCTGGCTGGCGTGGGACACACACTCGTGGCGGCTTGGGTCCAAGAACCACACCTCGCCGCCGTAGCGACAGCCCTCCAGTGCCTCGGGCACCATACACTCTGGTGGTCCGTCCTTACGGAAATGTGAGAAGTTTTGAAAATACTTCATCTTAGCATGTCGATGGCAAATTTTTATTAATATATCAGGCCAAAAATTTTGCAATGCGAACTCCGCGCAGGCATTCATAAGATCGTCAAGTGTGCAGGTGTCAGGGCATGCAGCGCGAGACGGACGGTAGGCCATTGTCTGTGGAGACACGCCGCATACACACTTGAGATCTGAGCTGTCCATCAACCCCCATCTGAAGAGATTGTCTTTTCTACAGCCAAGTTAGGTTCGGATTCGAGTCTATTTAAAGATTTCCAAGTCAGCAATTGCAAAGAAAATACTTGGAACATGGAGTGATGATCTAAACTCCAAGTATTGTCCCAATGATGATCTGGGCTTAAATATTACAAAACTGGTCAATATTTTATTTATTATTCGATCGGTAATAATCTTGGTCCAAAAAACTATATATGACCTCAAAAAGTTAAGACGGATAATAAAATAGGATAGGCACTTACTACGATAACTGCGGGTCCAGTCCTGCATCGACTCTCGCAAGCTTCAAGACTCTCGAATCTGCACATGCGTTTTCTTAGTATAATATTTAAAAGTATTCGATACAGTTTACTAGCGAGCTATAGCTAGTCAAACAGAACATTCAGGCGCCTTCTTTGAAAGTAAAGCAACCCAACTACTGCCCCTAATTTTCTTGACGTTTAATGGCAGATCACACTTGACAAACACCAGAAAACATATTTATGGATCGATGCTTTCTTTGCACTGTAAGTTTTAAAATATTTGTAGCAGTACCTGTTGTCATTGCCCTCACAGCCTCCGTATGTGAACTGGCTGCAAGAGTCAGTGGTAGGATCGTAGAACCAGCGCATCAAAGAATCATCGCATGGACCCTGTAGCATCGGCAGCTGACAGACATCTAGCAAAGAACAATGACATCAAAGATCATGCGGAGAGAGCAAATTGATGTGCTTCATTTTCTTAAAATATAAAAAAATAAATACCTTGCATGGGCTGACAGTAGTAGGAGCAGTAGTCCTCAAATCTAAAGTTAATTTTTTTTTTGTCCTAATCATCATTTGTCACGACTATGTGAAACTACTGACTATGTGAAATGCGTGCGTAGGGAGCGCGCTTCAGCGCACTCACTACGCTCGCATTTCACATTACACACCCACTTTCTGTCACAAATATCGTCGTCGCTTCTTTGGCCTACGCTCCTCACGCCAGCTAGCAAGACCCAATGCAAAAAACCACTAAGCAATACCGAGTTCCACTTTATTTTCTTGGTACTTTGTATGTTTTAGTGTATGTATGATTCTGTTTCCTAGTTTATTTTTGTGTCTGTTTTAAATATATATCAGAAAGGAAATGCAACTAATACGCGCCGAAATTCTTAAAATAATATCATCAGTAAACCATGAGTGAATTCATAACAACTTTGTCCATTATAAAATTCACAACCTCCTTAATAACGTGGACGCATAATGTTGCGACTCAACGCCAAGAGCGCTGGTTCACAGATTTTGGCTTTACGCCACCCTACTATACGTTGCACGATCGTAGACGACGTGTCGCCCGACCGCAGATCAGTAGTAGTGCCACCATTGAATCTTTCTCAAAAAATGAGTTTTTCCGAATCCGAGGAAGAAAATCTGATAAACCAGGAGACCCATTGATCCTGCATTGTATGATCGGATGCATCTCAAAAAAACTATAAAGGGTGTAAATAGACCCTTAACGAAGCCGAAAGGCACTTGTTGTATAATACAAACAAGTCATCTTCCTCTTCTAACATATGGCTTTCTAATGACCGCCCAATAGCAAGTAACTCGATTCAAAACATTGCGTTTTACTTTACTGATGGATGTTTAAGGCTAAAATATTTTTCATGTACCTACAATTTTATTAGTAGTGATTAAGCAGTGTTTTTTAGCGAATGTGAGTACCAATACAAACCATGTATGGTTTAATGGTACAAAGCAATAAATGAAAAAAAAAAAAAAACCATCTTTAATGAACACGTGGTGAGTGTGAACTATAATTAAACCCCAGCTTAATAGCAGTTTGACGGCAGCGCGGAAGAGCCGCTTCACGTCATCAAAATGTATATTATTATCTTATGTTATGTGTCCACTTCCTAATCCGTACCTGAGCAAATATTCATAAGCTGCGTTTGATTTAGGACGACGAAGACAGCCTCCCGCCTATACTCTACAACATGTACACGAATACACCCGACTGATGACGAATATTAACTTGTATCTGACTCACCACAAATGGGAGGCCGAACCGTAATATTCGCATTTCGATTAGAACAAACTACATTGTTCACTGCTGAAGACAGTACCATAATATTCACAGTATGATCAAAACAAATTACATTGTTCAGTATTATAATACCAACTTGTACTTGTGTTGCAAATCAATCAAACGCAGCTGATGAATACTTCTTCCTATAAAAGTCTAGCTCAGAAAAATTGCGTTGAAATTGTTGGCGCACGTTTCTGGGAGTGTGGGGTTGGCTTCACTAAGTATCACAAACTAAATTGATAGCTACGTCCTAAGGAACGCTAGGGACTGTGTCTCGTTAAAACAAACTCCGGCTGCCGAAGGTAGTAGTAGAAGTATCCAAAACTTCGTTATAAATTTCCTAAATTACTATTTAGCATAGCAAAGTAGAATTTGTAAGTGTGGAACACATATTATACAATTAAATGTATTTAAAATGTGCGGGTCACTTTTGGGGTCATAATTAGTGAATATTAGAAATTTAACTAAAAGTTGAGAATTCTCTAACGTTATTGTATGACGAACAATCGGCCATAGAGCCAGCAAAGACACAAAAAGCAGCCAGTATCATTAATAAAGTAAATTAATATTTTTGTATTTTTGTTACAGATAAATGGTTGTAATTTATTGTCAAAATTAAATAAATTAAAGAATTAAATGTTTATTTTTTATATTTCATCTCCCAAAGTTAATTCCATTCATAAAATTGTTGACCACATTTCTGACATAAAAACTCTTTACCAAGATTCAAAAAAGATTTACTATCACTATCACTATCACAATCACTATCATCGTCATCGTAATCACAATCATCATCATCACAATCACAGTCATCATCCTCGTAATCACAATCATCATCCTCGTAATCACAATCATTATCATCGTAATCTCAATCATCACAATAAATCAAAAGTAACCCTGTATAGAAGTCGAATCCACCATCTTCTGGATCTCAAAATAAATGCCAAATTCGTAATTAGCACCCCTGATAATCTCGGTATCGACACCCATATTGATTTTTAGACATTTCAACCACATCGCACCCCAACAGGGGTATGATGGTATTCAGGTCCGCCATATTCTTGTTGTTTTTGTAATAAACCTGACCCGATACACTATACAAACTATACCCATGTTGATTTTCAGACTTTGTCACGCCCTATCGTGCCTCTCTTAGGTGTTGAATTCTGAAAAAACCTGAAACCCGTTTCTACTCATTTATCAATAGGAGCACTCCTGTGAAGTTTCGAATAAAAAAGTCTAACTAATCTTGTTTCCCCTTACAAACTTTGGAGCCCCGTTTATCCCCCTTAGGGGGTGAATTTGGAAAAATCCTTTCTTAGTGCACCCCTAGACCACATAACGAACCTACTTGCCAAATTTGGAATCTGTAGACCCCGCTGTTTGGGCTGTGCGTTGATATGTCAGGAAGTCAGTCAGTCAGTCAGTTTATCATTTTTAACCGACTTCAAAAAGGAGGAGGTTCCCAATTCGTCGTTGTTGAAGTCGGTTTTATTTTTTGCAAAAAAGTTTTATATATATAGATTGGAAATATATAGGAACTATTGTAAAGATTATGAAAAAAAAGTGATGAATGTCGGATTTGTGCGGTGAAAGTAATTCAAACTGTTTTCATTTTGACAGTGAAACAAACCCACTGGAGGGGATAAAGATTTCAGTGTTGGTACTAAGCACCTGTCTGCACCACACATGGATAGTATCGACCACAGCTCTTCCATCCACACACTGTCATAGGCCTTCTCCTAGTCTACGAAAGCACTGTAAACTTTCTTGTGCGCCAGATGGTTTTACTTTATATTTTAATAATATTCTTTGCTAAGCCACATGTGTTTCAAACAGCTTCCAATAACGATGTACTTACATACTAAGGAGATGTCATGTAGGTACTATATTAAAAGAGTGATTGCTTACCTGATGAGACAGTGAAACCTTCGTTGGTTGTACTAAGTGTACTGGTTTCAACTTCTGATGCTCCTGTTGTGTTTTCTGTCGTTTCAGTAAGTCCTCCCCCGGTCGAGGTTTCTAAAAGAAAGTCAAAATGTATCCAAAACTTCGTTATAAATTTCCTAAATTACTATTTAGCATAGCAAAGTAGAATTTGTAAGTGTGGAACACATATTATACAATTAAATGTATTTAAAATGTGCGGGTCACTTTTGGGGTCATAATTAGTGAATATTAGAAATTTAACTAAAAGTTGAGAATTCTCTAACGTTATTGTATGACGAACAATCGGCCATAGAGCTTTGTTTACCTATAATAGTTTTCGAGTTCCAAAACTTACCCGTGGGTGCTTCAGTTGTTCTCAAGGTGATGGTAGTGGTTGTCTCCGCGTTCGTTGGACACTGGAATCCAAGACTGGGCGCCACCGTACCTCGCGGTACGAAAACTTCGTGGTCACTGAGAAGCCCTTCTGGCTTATACGCTCGCACGAAAACCTTCCACGACGCCGGCTGGCCTACTCCATTGTTTGCTCCACACGTGTACGTCCCGAGATTGTTCATTGTTAGATTTCTGATGAGGAGGACATTTTCTCTCGGTTCGTACTCCGTATCGTTATGCAGCAGCGTGTTTTCCTTGTTGCTGCGGTACCACTCCACGGATGATAGCGGATACCCGTTCGGTGAGCAGCACACTTGGAACGGACGGTAGAGCTCGCCGATCACCCAGGCGTTCTCTCCTGCAATCCTCACTGGTTCTACCAGCCCCCGATTGTCAGAGAATAAATATTAGTAAATGCATAACTTTATTGCAGTGTGCTCTGAATTTAACGTAATGTGTAACGATGTTTGTTTGTTAAAGATTTCCGTAACTTAAATACGTCGAATTTTGAATCGAAAATACAATTATTCTACAACCTTTTAGTTAAAATGTTTGCAACATTCAAAATCAGTATCATCGACCCGTGCGGCTGTTATTATTTAGCCACGAGCTCCTCTTATACCAACTGACATCAAACTCTTTATAGCAATACTAGCTGTTGTCCGCGGCTTCGCCCGCGTGAAGTTCGGTTACTGTCCCACTGGATCATACTAAATAGTATCCTACATCCAAGTTATGAACTATATATGTGCCAAATTTCATTTACATTTATTTAATCACTATCACAATCACTATCACAATCACTATCACAATCACTATCACAATCACTATCACAATCACTATCACAATCACTATCACAATCACTATCACAATCACTATCACAATCACTATCACAATCACTATCACAATCACTATCACAATCACTATCACAATCACTATCACAATCACTATCACAATCACTATCACAATCACTATCACAATCACTATCACAATCACTATCACAATCACTATCACAATCACTATCACAATCACTATCACAATCACTATCACAATCACTATCACAATCACTATCACAATCACTATCACAATCACTATCACAATCACTATCACAATCACTATCACAATCACTATCACAATCACTATCACAATCACTATCACAATCACTATCACAATCACTATCACAATCACTATCACAATCACTATCACAATCACTATCACAATCACTATCACAATCACTATCACAATCACTATCACAATCACTATCACAATCACTATCACAATCACTATCACAATCACTATCACAATCACTATCACAATCACTATCACAATCACTATCACAATCACTATCACAATCACTATCACAATCACTATCACAATCACTATCACAATCACTATCACAATCACTATCACAATCACTATCACAATCACTATCACAATCACTATCACAATCACTATCACAATCACTATCACAATCACTATCACAATCACTATCACAATCACTATCACAATCACTATCACAATCACTATCACAATCACTATCACAATCACTATCACAATCACTATCACAATCACTATCACAATCACTATCACAATCACTATCACAATCACTATCACAATCACTATCACAATCACTATCACAATCACTATCACAATCACTATCACAATCACTATCACAATCACTATCACAATCACTATCACAATCACTATCACAATCACTATCACAATCACTATCACAATCACTATCACAATCACTATCACAATCACTATCACAATCACTATCACAATCACTATCACAATCACTATCACAATCACTATCACAATCACTATCACAATCACTATCACAATCACTATCACAATCACTATCACAATCACTATCACAATCACTATCACAATCACTATCACAATCACTATCACAATCACTATCACAATCACTATCACAATCACTATCACAATCACTATCACAATCACTATCACAATCACTATCACAATCACTATCACAATCACTATCACAATCACTATCACAATCACTATCACAATCACTATCACAATCACTATCACAATCACTATCACAATCACTATCACAATCACTATCACAATCACTATCACAATCACTATCACAATCACTATCACAATCACTATCACAATCACTATCACAATCACTATCACAATCACTATCACAATCACTATCACAATCACTATCACAATCACTATCACAATCACTATCACAATCACTATCACAATCACTATCACAATCACTATCACAATCACTATCACAATCACTATCACAATCACTATCACAATCACTATCACAATCACTATCACAATCACTATCACAATCACTATCACAATCACTATCACAATCACTATCACAATCACTATCACAATCACTATCACAATCACTATCACAATCACTATCACAATCACTATCACAATCACTATCACAATCACTATCACAATCACTATCACAATCACTATCACAATCACTATCACAATCACTATCACAATCACTATCACAATCACTATCACAATCACTATCACAATCACTATCACAATCACTATCACAATCACTATCACAATCACTATCACAATCACTATCACAATCACTATCACAATCACTATCACAATCACTATCACAATCACTATCACAATCACTATCACAATCACTATCACAATCACTATCACAATCACTATCACAATCACTATCACAATCACTATCACAATCACTATCACAATCACTATCACAATCACTATCACAATCACTATCACAATCACTATCACAATCACTATCACAATCACTATCACAATCACTATCACAATCACTATCACAATCACTATCACAATCACTATCACAATCACTATCACAATCACTATCACAATCACTATCACAATCACTATCACAATCACTATCACAATCACTATCACAATCACTATCACAATCACTATCACAATCACTATCACAATCACTATCACAATCACTATCACAATCACTATCACAATCACTATCACAATCACTATCACAATCACTATCACAATCACTATCACAATCACTATCACAATCACTATCACAATCACTATCACAATCACTATCACAATCACTATCACAATCACTATCACAATCACTATCACAATCACTATCACAATCACTATCACAATCACTATCACAATCACTATCACAATCACTATCACAATCACTATCACAATCACTATCACAATCACTATCACAATCACAATCACTATCACAATCACTATCACAATCACTATCACAATCACTATCATTATCACTGAAACTCAAACTCAAACTGTTTATTGCATTCATGTGTACATTTAGTTGTTACATATAAAGTAAGTATGTTTCAACATGAAACCCGGTTAGGGCACGGCAACATTATGGAATGGACAAAAACAAGCATCCAGTGGGTAGGTATTTAATACTGGATTGCAAGTTTGATAATAGTACATTATGATATAAGTGCGGTAAGTTGAAAACTACAGCCGAGGCGATATTACTAGCCCGAGCCGTAGGCGAGGGCGATAAAAAGCAGAGGCTGCAACTATCAAAGCGCACGTATGTCATACGACGTTTTATAACATATTTGCGAGGAAACAAATAAAACAAATAAAAACAATACAGCGAAAAGAAAAAGCGCGTGGGATAATTTTTACTTGTTTACAAATTTGCGAGGCGCGCGCATCAGCGCTTTTTTTCGAGGCAAAGACACAAAAAGCAGCCAGTATCATTAATAAAGTAAATTAATATTTTTGTATTTTTGTTACAGATAAATGGTTGTAATTTATTGTCAAAATTAAATAAATTAAAGAATTAAATGTTTATTTTTTATATTTCATCTCCCAAAGTTAATTCCATTCATAAAATTGTTGACCACATTTCTGACATAAAAACTCTTTACCAAGATTCAAAAAAGATTTACTATCACTATCACTATCACAATCACTATCACAATCACTATCATCGTCATCGTAATCACAATCATCATCATCACAATCACAGTCATCATCCTCGTAATCACAATCATCATCCTCGTAATCACAATCATTATCATCGTAATCTCAATCATCACAATAAATCAAAAGTAACCCTGTATAGAAGTCGAATCCACCATCTTCTGGATCTCAAAATAAATGCCAAATTCGTAATTAGCACCCCTGATAATCTCGGTATCGACACCCATATTGATTTTTAGACATTTCAACCACATCGCACCCCAACAGGGGTATGATGGTATTCAGGTCCGCCATATTCTTGTTGTTTTTGTAATAAACCTTACCCGATACACTATACAAACTATACCCATGTTGATTTTCAGACTTTGTCACGCCCTATCGTGCCTCTCTTAGGTGTTGAATTCTGAAAAAACCTGAAACCCGTTTCTACTCATTTATCAATAGGAGCACTCCTGTGAAGTTTCGAATAAAAAAGTCTAACTAATCTTGTTTCCCCTTACAAACTTTGGAGCCCCGTTTATCCCCCTTAGGGGGTGAATTTGGAAAAATCCTTTCTTAGTGCACCCCTAGACCACATAACGAACCTACTTGCCAAATTTGGAATCTGTAGACCCCGCTGTTTGGGCTGTGCGTTGATATGTCAGGAAGTCAGTCAGTCAGTCAGTTTATCATTTTTAACCGACTTCAAAAAGGAGGAGGTTCCCAATTCGTCGTTGTTGAAGTCGGTTTTATTTTTTGCAAAAAAGTTTTATATATATAGATTGGAAATATATAGGAACTATTGTAAAGATTATGAAAAAAAAGTGATGAATGTCGGATTTGTGCGGTGAAAGTAATTCAAACTGTTTTCATTTTGACAGTGAAACAAACCCACTGGAGGGGATAAAGATTTCAGTGTTGGTACTAAGCACCTGTCTGCACCACACATGGATAGTATCGACCACAGCTCTTCCATCCACACACTGTCATAGGCCTTCTCCTAGTCTACGAAAGCACTGTAAACTTTCTTGTGCGCCAGATGGTTTTACTTTATATTTTAATAATATTCTTTGCTAAGCCACATGTGTTTCAAACAGCTTCCAATAACGATGTACTTACATACTAAGGAGATGTCATGTAGGTACTATATTAAAAGAGTGATTGCTTACCTGATGAGACAGTGAAACCTTCGTTGGTTGTACTAAGTGTACTGGTTTCAACTTCTGATGCTCCTGTTGTGTTTTCTGTCGTTTCAGTAAGTCCTCCCCCGGTCGAGGTTTCTAAAAGAAAGTCAAAATGTATCCAAAACTTCGTTATAAATTTCCTAAATTACTATTTAGCATAGCAAAGTAGAATTTGTAAGTGTGGAACACATATTATACAATTAAATGTATTTAAAATGTGCGGGTCACTTTTGGGGTCATAATTAGTGAATATTAGAAATTTAACTAAAAGTTGAGAATTCTCTAACGTTATTGTATGACGAACAATCGGCCATAGAGCTTTGTTTACCTATAATAGTTTTCGAGTTCCAAAACTTACCCGTGGGTGCTTCAGGTGTTCTCAAGGTGATGGTAGTGGTTGTCTCCGCGTTCGTTGGACACTGGAATCCAAGACTGGGCGCCACCGTACCTCGCGGTACGAAAACTTCGTGGTCACTGAGAAGCCCTTCTGGCTTATACGCTCGCACGAAAACCTTCCACGACGCCGGCTGGCCTACTCCATTGTTTGCTCCACACGTGTACGTCCCGAGATTGTTCATTGTTAGATTTCTGATGAGGAGGACATTTTCTCTCGGTTCGTACTCCGTATCGTTATGCAGCAGCGTGTTTTCCTTGTTGCTGCGGTACCACTCCACGGATGATAGCGGATACCCGTTCGGTGAGCAGCACACTTGGAACGGACGGTAGAGCTCGCCGATCACCCAGGCGTTCTCTCCTGCAATCCTCACTGGTTCTACCAGCCCCCGATTGTCAGAGAATAAATATTAGTAAATGCATAACTTTATTGCAGTGTGCTCTGAATTTAACGTAATGTGTAACGATGTTTGTTTGTTAAAGATTTCCGTAACTTAAATACGTCGAATTTTGAATCGAAAATACAATTATTCTACAACCTTTTAGTTAAAATGTTTGCAACATTCAAAATCAGTATCATCGACCCGTGCGGCTGTTATTATTTAGCCACGAGCTCCTCTTATACCAACTGACATCAAACTCTTTATAGCAATACTAGCTGTTGTCCGCGGCTTCGCCCGCGTGAAGTTCGGTTACTGTCCCACTGGATCATACTAAATAGTATCCTACATCCAAGTTATGAACTATATATGTGCCAAATTTCATTTACATTTATTTAATCACTATCACAATCACTATCACAATCACTATCACAATCACTATCACAATCACTATCACAATCACTATCACAATCACTATCACAATCACTATCACAATCACTATCACAATCACTATCACAATCACTATCACAATCACTATCACAATCACTATCACAATCACTATCACAATCACTATCACAATCACTATCACAATCACTATCACAATCACTATCACAATCACTATCACAATCACTATCACAATCACTATCACAATCACTATCACAATCACTATCACAATCACTATCACAATCACTATCACAATCACTATCACAATTACTATCACAATCACTATCACAATCACTATCACAATCACTATCACAATCACTATCACAATCACTATCACAATCACTATCACAATCACTATCACAATCACTATCACAATCACTATCACAATCACTATCACAATCACTATCACAATCACTATCACAATCACTATCACAATCACTATCACAATCACTATCACAATCACTATCACAATCACTATCACAATCACTATCACAATCACTATCACAATCACTATCACAATCACTATCACAATCACTATCACAATCACTATCACAATCACTATCACAATCACTATCACAATCACTATCACAATCACTATCACAATCACTATCACAATCACTATCACAATCACTATCACAATCACTATCACAATCACTATCACAATCACTATCACAATCACTATCACAATCACTATCACAATCACTATCACAATCACTATCACAATCACTATCACAATCACTATCACAATCACTATCACAATCACTATCACAATCACTATCACAATCACTATCACAATCACTATCACAATCACTATCACAATCACTATCACAATCACTATCACAATCACTATCACAATCACTATCACAATCACTATCACAATCACTATCACAATCACTATCACAATCACTATCACAATCACTATCACAATCACTATCACAATCACTATCACAATCACTATCACAATCACTATCACAATCACTATCACAATCACTATCACAATCACTATCACAATCACTATCACAATCACTATCACAATCACTATCACAATCACTATCACAATCACTATCACAATCACTATCACAATCACTATCACAATCACTATCACAATCACTATCACAATCACTATCACAATCACTATCACAATCACTATCACAATCACTATCACAATCACTATCACAATCACTATCACAATCACTATCACAATCACTATCACAATCACTATCACAATCACTATCACAATCACTATCACAATCACTATCACAATCACTATCACAATCACTATCACAATCACTATCACAATCACTATCACAATCACTATCACAATCACTATCACAATCACTATCACAATCACTATCACAATCACTATCACAATCACTATCACAATCACTATCACAATCACTATCACAATCACTATCACAATCACTATCACAATCACTATCACAATCACTATCACAATCACTATCACAATCACTATCACAATCACTATCACAATCACTATCACAATCACTATCACAATCACTATCACAATCACTATCACAATCACTATCACAATCACTATCACAATCACTATCACAATCACTATCACAATCACTATCACAATCACTATCACAATCACTATCACAATCACTATCACAATCACTATCACAATCACTATCACAATCACTATCACAATCACTATCACAATCACTATCACAATCACTATCACAATCACTATCACAATCACTATCACAATCACTATCACAATCACTATCACAATCACTATCACAATCACTATCACAATCACTATCACAATCACTATCACAATCACTATCACAATCACTATCACAATCACTATCACAATCACTATCACAATCACTATCACAATCACTATCACAATCACTATCACAATCACTATCACAATCACTATCACAATCACTATCACAATCACTATCACAATCACTATCACAATCACTATCACAATCACTATCACAATCACTATCACAATCACTATCACAATCACTATCACAATCACTATCACAATCACTATCACAATCACTATCACAATCACTATCACAATCACTATCACAATCACTATCACAATCACTATCACAATCACTATCACAATCACTATCACAATCACTATCACAATCACTATCACAATCACTATCACAATCACTATCACAATCACTATCACAATCACTATCACAATCACTATCACAATCACTATCACAATCACTATCACAATCACTATCACAATCACTATCACAATCACTATCACAATCACTATCACAATCACTATCACAATCACTATCACAATCACTATCACAATCACTATCACAATCACTATCACAATCACTATCACAATCACTATCATTATCACTGAAACTCAAACTCAAACTGTTTATTGCATTCATGTGTACATTTAGTTGTTACATATAAAGTAAGTATGTTTCAACATGAAACCCGGTTAGGGCACGGCAACATTATGGAATGGACAAAAACAAGCATCCAGTGGGTAGGTATTTAATACTGGATTGCAAGTTTGATAATAGTACATTATGATATAAGTGCGGTAAGTTGAAAACTACAGCCGAGGCGATATTACTAGCCCGAGCCGTAGGCGAGGGCGATAAAAAGCAGAGGCTGCAACTATCAAAGCGCACGTATGTCATACGACGTTTTATAACATATTTGCGAGGAAACAAATAAAACAAATAAAAACAATACAGCGAAAAGAAAAAGCGCGTGGGATAATTTTTACTTGTTTACAAATTTGCGAGGCGCGCGCATCAGCGCTTTTTTTCGAGGCAAAGACACAAAAAGCAGCCAGTATCATTAATAAAGTAAATTAATATTTTTGTATTTTTGTTACAGATAAATGGTTGTAATTTATTGTCAAAATTAAATAAATTAAAGAATTAAATGTTTATTTTTTATATTTCATCTCCCAAAGTTAATTCCATTCATAAAATTGTTGACCACATTTCTGACATAAAAACTCTTTACCAAGATTCAAAAAAGATTTACTATCACTATCACTATCACAATCACTATCATCGTCATCGTAATCACAATCATCATCATCACAATCACAGTCATCATCCTCGTAATCACAATCATCATCCTCGTAATCACAATCATTATCATCGTAATCTCAATCATCACAATAAATCAAAAGTAACCCTGTATAGAAGTCGAATCCACCATCTTCTGGATCTCAAAATAAATGCCAAATTCGTAATTAGCACCCCTGATAATCTCGGTATCGACACCCATATTGATTTTTAGACATTTCAACCACATCGCACCCCAACAGGGGTATGATGGTATTCAGGTCCGCCATATTCTTGTTGTTTTTGTAATAAACCTGACCCGATACACTATACAAACTATACCCATGTTGATTTTCAGACTTTGTCACGCCCTATCGTGCCTCTCTTAGGTGTTGAATTCTGAAAAAACCTGAAACCCGTTTCTACTCATTTATCAATAGGAGCACTCCTGTGAAGTTTCGAATAAAAAAGTCTAACTAATCTTGTTTCCCCTTACAAACTTTGGAGCCCCGTTTATCCCCCTTAGGGGGTGAATTTGGAAAAATCCTTTCTTAGTGCACCCCTAGACCACATAACGAACCTACTTGCCAAATTTGGAATCTGTAGACCCCGCTGTTTGGGCTGTGCGTTGATATGTCAGGAAGTCAGTCAGTCAGTCAGTTTATCATTTTTAACCGACTTCAAAAAGGAGGAGGTTCCCAATTCGTCGTTGTTGAAGTCGGTTTTATTTTTTGCAAAAAAGTTTTATATATATAGATTGGAAATATATAGGAACTATTGTAAAGATTATGAAAAAAAAGTGATGAATGTCGGATTTGTGCGGTGAAAGTAATTCAAACTGTTTTCATTTTGACAGTGAAACAAACCCACTGGAGGGGATAAAGATTTCAGTGTTGGTACTAAGCACCTGTCTGCACCACACATGGATAGTATCGACCACAGCTCTTCCATCCACACACTGTCATAGGCCTTCTCCTAGTCTACGAAAGCACTGTAAACTTTCTTGTGCGCCAGATGGTTTTACTTTATATTTTAATAATATTCTTTGCTAAGCCACATGTGTTTCAAACAGCTTCCAATAACGATGTACTTACATACTAAGGAGATGTCATGTAGGTACTATATTAAAAGAGTGATTGCTTACCTGATGAGACAGTGAAACCTTCGTTGGTTGTACTAAGTGTACTGGTTTCAACTTCTGATGCTCCTGTTGTGTTTTCTGTCGTTTCAGTAAGTCCTCCCCCGGTCGAGGTTTCTAAAAGAAAGTCAAAATGTATCCAAAACTTCGTTATAAATTTCCTAAATTACTATTTAGCATAGCAAAGTAGAATTTGTAAGTGTGGAACACATATTATACAATTAAATGTATTTAAAATGTGCGGGTCACTTTTGGGGTCATAATTAGTGAATATTAGAAATTTAACTAAAAGTTGAGAATTCTCTAACGTTATTGTATGACGAACAATCGGCCATAGAGCTTTGTTTACCTATAATAGTTTTCGAGTTCCAAAACTTACCCGTGGGTGCTTCAGGTGTTCTCAAGGTGATGGTAGTGGTTGTCTCCGCGTTCGTTGGACACTGGAATCCAAGACTGGGCGCCACCGTACCTCGCGGTACGAAAACTTCGTGGTCACTGAGAAGCCCTTCTGGCTTATACGCTCGCACGAAAACCTTCCACGACGCCGGCTGGCCTACTCCATTGTTTGCTCCACACGTGTACGTCCCGAGATTGTTCATTGTTAGATTTCTGATGAGGAGGACATTTTCTCTCGGTTCGTACTCCGTATCGTTATGCAGCAGCGTGTTTCCCTTGTTGCTGCGGTACCACTCCACGGATGATGGCGGATACCCGTTCGGTGAGCAGCACACTTGGAACGGACGGTAGAGCTCGCCGATCACCCAGGCGTTCTCTCCTGCAATCCTCACTGGTTAGTAAATGCATAACTTTTATTGCAGTGTGCTCTGAATTTAACGTAATTTGTAATGATGATTGTTTGCTTTGTTTGTTAAAGATTTTCGTAATTTAAATACTTACGTCTAATTTTGAATCGAAAATACAATTATTCTACAACCTTTTAGTTAAAATGTTTGCAACATGCAAAATCAGTATCATCGACCCGCGCGGCTGTTATTATTTAGCCACGAGCTCCTCTTATACCAACTGACATCAAACTCTTTATAGCGACATTGGAAATATATAGGAAATATTGTAAAGATTGTGAATATAAAAGTGATAAATGTAGGTTTTGTGCGGTGAAAGTAATTCAAACTGTTTTCATGTTGACAGTGAAACAAACCCACTGGAGGGGATAAAGATTTCAGTGCTCGTACCAAGCACCTGTCTGCACCACACATGGATAGTATCGACCACAGCTTTTCCATCCACACACTGTCATAGGCCTTCTCCTAGTCTACGAAAGCACCGAAAATTTTCTTGTGCTTTGCCAGATGCTTTTATTTTATATTTTAATAATATTTTTTGCTAAGCAACATGTTTCAAACAGCTTCCAATAACGCTGTACCTACTAAGGAGATGTCATGTACTACAAAGACTAATTGCTTACCTGATGAGACAGTGGAACCTTCGTTGGTTGTACTAAGTGTACTGGTTTCAACATCTGATGCTCCTGTTGTGTTTTCTGTCGTTTCAGTAAGTCCTCCCTCGGTCGAGGATTCTAAAAGAAAGTCAAAATATATACCAAAACTTCGTTATATTTCTTAAATTACTATCTAGCAAGCGAGAAAAGTAGCATTCAAATATGATTCAAAATTATCTATTATATACTCAGCTATCAAGAATGAACAGATTGGTATTTTAGAATATGTTCCGAAATAAAGTGTCACGTGCTTATTTGTACAGCGAGTACCAGAAAGGTGTGTTCTTATTCTTGTGGGATGCCAACGATTTTGAGAAAAAAAAAACATGTCCAGTACAAAACTTCAATACCTACTCGACCTTACCGACGACCGACCGACCGACCTTGTTGATGACCAATTTTTTATCGCGAGATCTATGGTGGTTGGTCCGATGGAGAAAGTTGTTCAGTTTGATTGTCTGCATCACACCCTGAAATATGAACACACCATTCTGGTACACGCTGTATAACGTTGCGAATCGAGTACCCTTCAATTGTTTCTTAGTACCAAATAGTTTCATGATTATTTTACAATTCACAACTCTAGTCATCGACTAACAAATGACAGACAAGTAAAAAAAATGGCCAATTGCGGGTCCATGTGAAGGGTTCCGTAGTCGGCATAAATATTAACATACGAACAGTATTGATTTTTTAAACACCGGAAAAATAGTTTGTATTTTATAGCATTTGTCATACGAACTGTACAAACCAAAGTTATTTCTGTATTAGCAAAAGAAACTACAAATACTGAAATATGAAAACTGTTGACATAAATAAAAATGAAATTCAGAAACATTGCCATCTTTTGAATGAAGGCATTCAACGACCATTCGCATTGTTTTTTTAATTGTCTGAGCGCTATCCAGACAGACAGACCGACGGACATGACGAATTTTTAAGTATTGAACACAATGCAAATAAATGTATTTTGAATGTGCGGGTCACTTTTGGGGTCTTAATTGGTGAATATTAGAAATTTAACATAAAGTTGAGATTTCTCTAACGTTATTTATTTTATTGTATGACGAACAATCGACCATAGAGCTGTGTGTACCTATTATAGTTTTCGAGTCGCAAAACTTACCGGTGGTGGTTGTCTCCGCGGTCGTCAGACACTGGGTACCAAAGCTGGGCGCCACCGTACCTCGCGGTACCAATAATTTAGTTGGAGTAAAGAGCCCTTCAGGAACATACGCTTGCACCACGACCTTCCACGACGCCGCCTGGCCTACTTCATTGTTTGCTCCACACGTGTACGTCCCGAGATTGCGCATTGTTAGATTTCTGATGAGGAGGACATTCCCTCTCGGTTCGTACTCCGTATTGTTATTCAGCAGCGTGTGTCTCTTGTACCACTTCACGGAAGGTGGCGGGTATCCGTACGCTGAGCAGCACACTTGGAACGGCCGGTCAAGCTCGCCGATCACCCAGGCGTTCTCTCCTCCAGCAATGCCGGCAGGCTTCCTGACAGGTTCTACCAGCCCCCGATTGACAGAGGATCAATATTAGTAAATGCATAACTTTATTGCACTGTGCTCCGCATTTATTGTAATTTGTAATGAGTCCAGTGCACTAGGGAACATTTTGTTCAAGGCACAGTCACCGGTTCACGCTAAACTTGGTCGAAAACAACAGTGATGGTGGTAGACCGTGCGCATCTTCCTCCAAACTCAAACCTACTGATCAGGTATGAGAAAATCAGCTGCAATACTTTACATTTGAATGTAAACCATAGTAAAGGACCTTCCCACAGCCCAGCCCCTAAGTATCACTCACCATTGACGACCAGGTGTATCTCCTGCGTGGCCACTCCTCGGCCATTGTCAGCCACGCAGACGTAGACGCCGGTGTCGTTGCGGTACAGAGAGACGATCTCCAGCGCGCCGTCAGACGTCAGTCTATAGTGGCCCGCGTTACCGTCGATCTGTTGGGAAATGACCTTTTTGATTGTTGGGTTCCGCCCTTATCACGAAAACAAACAAAAAATTAAAATCCTTATAAACTAAGTGAAATATTCTTGACCGCGTCCTGCCTAAGTGACGACTCTGAGTGTTGGCGCAAACTAAACAGAGGACGACGGTAAGTTAAAAGACAATAATATTATTGCAAAGAGACGCTTTAGAGTAGGTATCTATTCTTTCTGCTTCTGTACATCGGTGCGAACTTTAATACTTTTTTTGTACAAGCCACGTAACACGCACGTACAAATACGAGACTAAATAAGATATTTTTAATACGTACGGTAACTTCACCTCCAGAAGCTGCGGGATCCGTCTCTTTCGGCGGCACTGCTTGTGGAGTTACTGGCACATCTGCCAACAATTATTACATAAATATAAATATCATCACTATCACTACCTATAACATAGATTGATAGATAACATAATTATTTTTGACTTATCCAAACTATAAGTTAACAAATCATGGCACACAATATTTCATCAAATTACGTCACAGCCATGTTTTGCCTAAACGGCGTTCAAGTATAAAAGGTAGGATGTTATACAGTGTCAAGTAAAGACACCAAACTGCTAATGAAATTTTTTTAATAAATATATAAAACCCAATAACACTTGCCCAACCCGGGATACGCACCCAAGATCTCATGCTGAACAGAAGCACGCTTGTGATAACTAGACCAACGAGGTAGTTGTTCCTGAGATTAGTAAATTACTGAACTCAACACTATTATAGTAAGAACGCACGACACACAGGTTCTCAGTACTATTATAGTAAGAACGCACGACACACAGGTTCACAGTGCTATTCGCGAATCCGATGTGCTGCCCACTGCGCCTTTAGACATCTGCTCAAACTTCTCCACTCACCCACCAGAAGTGTTCCGGCTATAGATGATTAGTGCTAGTAACTTAAAAAAAGATACAAGTCTAATGAATCCACGAATTGTGAATTCTATTACCTGAGCCATAAGTTCTAGGGTTGCAGGGCTGCACGGAGTTGAGCACGGTGGTGACGTTACAGTCAGCGGCCTTCTTATTACCTCGGAAACACATGACACGTCTGAACTGCTCGCCTTTTTCAGAGCACTGAAAACAACATAAGGAACGGCCTCAAGCGAGCTTCGCACATGCTCGGGTCGGTCAGTCGTGAGACAAAATACATTGTGGATGAGACATCGACGCACAAACGATTACACGTATTCAGAACATTATTCCGAACGCCATCCACATAGATTTTTATTACCGGGAATAAAAAAACTGCTTTTCTACACATATAACAGGAATAAATTGCGCTCTTCTGTCTTTCCCATGGCATAATTTCCAACCATAACACAAGCGTATTCGCAGGCAAAAGCCAGCCTTAATAAAAGTGTTAACCTCAGACCAAGTTCCAGCAAACCATTGCGAAGAGCACTCCTCCTCTGGCACAGTGCAGGGTTTGGTGTCATTGTACTTGGTAAGGTTGGCGCACTGGGAGTCTTCCACCATCTTCACACCTCCCCCACTCGCGTCATCGTAGTACATGCCGCAGTACACCTTCCTAGTCTGCACTCCCTCGCCGCAGTACACTGAGCACTGTTGGGAAGCAATTAAAAAAAAATCTTAATTCAGTTTGTTTTTTTTTAATTTAGCAATGGAGATAATTTTACTTATAGGTTTATTATATTGTAATAAACCTGGAACTCTGAACGTAGAAATTCTAGTTGGGATTTCAGCTAAAAGGCTTATTAAACTAAGCTTGGAAATTCTTCCAAGAATTATAATCAAAATAAGCCAGTCGGTAAGGTCGGCAGAACGGATGGCCCATGGAGCTGAAGGTTCTGGAGTGGCAACAGCATTCTGGAAGGCGCAGCGCTAGGAGGTCTTCCACAAGGTGGAGATTTTGGCCCAGGGCGTCAAATCTAAAATACGCCACTGGCCACTGATTGCATTAGTTGACAAGATATGTAAGTTGAATGAGACGAAGTTCAAAAGAAGTCGATTCCTAAAATAAGTTTTCGTACAGCTGGGACT